>PVJS01005958.1:0-61894 GCA_004027185.1 Glis glis | reverse complement strand
AGGGAGAGAGAGAGAGAGAGAGAGAGAGAGAGAGAGAGAGAGAGATCTGAGGCTGGCCGCAAACCCGGATCCTCTGGTCTCCACCTCCCAAAGTACTAGACATTTCTGTCACTGATTTAAGCAACATCTTAGAACGTGGCAATAAGGTCTCCTTATTTTCATAGCTTGAAAAAACCTAAAGTTACTAACCAGGAAAGTCCCTCTGGTATTGAACTTTTTCATTCACTCCTAGTATTTATTGGAACTACTTTTGGAGGGAAGGCTTCATTAGCATTTATATTGCTGTGATTTTTATCAACATTTGAAATGACTAGAGCTTTTAGTAGGAGAACTATGCAAGACAAGTAGTTTAGGTAACATATATGGCATTCAAGAAAAAAAAAATGATAACACATTTAAAGATTGGGTGGTGTGGCTAGAATTTCGAGGTACAATTCTTATGTATGAAAAAGTGCAGGATTCAGTTAGAAAGTGTCATTTTATAATTTTGTTTTTACTTTTTAATATTGTATGGGAGAAAATGTGAACCCTCAGATAAAGTGAGAATTTGCAAAAATTTGGTGACAGTCAAATTAATATTAGACAAACTGAAGGTATGAAAACATTAATAAAATGTGGTCAATAGCTAGAAGAAGCTTTCAATCTTTTAAAGTAATAAAATAACAAACAAATAAAAAAATGCCAAAAAATAGCAGAAATGCACTAACAAACATAAGAGAAAATTGAAAGCGTCCCGGGAACACAGGAAGGGGAAAATGCCTCTGAATACAGATTAGGGAAAGAATAAGCAGAAAGAATCAAAGTTTAATAGATACAATCCATTAAAGAAAGAGCTATGTGCTTGGCATGATGGGGAAGAACATCCCTGGATTCCTGTCTGTTGCAGAGATCATGCCTGTGTTTCCTTCTTGGTCAGTTTCTTTCTTTTAGAGAAGTCCTCATACTCATTAATAAGACTCACTTATGCATATTTAGTAATATACTATTTATAGTTCATTTTAATTACTTGTAGCCACTGGAAAAAGATTATAAATATTATTCGACCCAAATTTGAAATGTATGAAAAGGATAAAAAAAAGAATAAAAGAAGAAATCCTCCTTATTAACTTCCCTAACAGCTACTGTTACATGTGCTGTATTTTCTTTGTGACGCTTTTCTATGCATTTGTTTATACAGGTGTAATTTTTATGCTTGACTCTTTCTTTGATAGCATATCATATATATTTTCCCATGAAGAACTTGGAATAGCAGGAAATATTTGGTCAAAATGAAAAGGACAATCCTTCCCACTTCTTTTTACCGTTGGAATTCAAGAACAAAAGATTATTATTTATGAATTAAAAGGAAGAAAAAAACAATGCAACCTAAGTCTTTGTGACTTGAATTTGTCTGTTTTGTGGTTTAAATATACAGCTATATTTTGCCTGTGTGTACATGGGACTACTTTGACATGAACATGTATTTCAAAGAATTATTATAATACTTTAGCAAAAAAAAGTGAAATTTTATCCATAAGCAGTTTCCTTTCAGAAGAGCAGTGTAGGAGTAAAAGCAACCGTGCTTCACCATAAACAAATTGTTAATTAGGCCTCATCATGATAATTACAGTGCAGTTAAAAAACTACATAATTGTTTGTGTAAAAGCTGTACATAAGTACAGCATAAAAATAATGTAGAATATTAAAATTCCATAAGAATTTTAATATTCTTCAAAACTTGAAGCCGCTTTATAACACCTTCCAGAATCCAGTGCTCTCACATTGAGATGTGGTATAGTGGTGGATGGAGATGGGAATTTGCTGATAGTTAAATATTAGATTCTCTATTTTAACAAGAACATATCTGAGTCCTAAAAAGTAGAAATTGTCCTAAAAAATAATCTAATTTCCTCATCCTCACCCAGAAATGTTTTCACTTCCCAATGAGAGTGACATGGTCTCAACTAGTTCATGGGGAAGCCATTGTTCCATGAAGCAGGATGAGACGCAGAGGAAGCTGGGAAACACTGTTACGCACCGTGGGTCAGACTTCAGTAACTTTATATTAAACAAAAGTAATCCATTGCCCCATTCTGCATCCCAGCAATCTCCATTATATGTAACAGAGATGTCGAACAGTTTTTATTTCATCACAAGTATTTCACAATTAGCATTGGCAGCTTGGAACATTGTCAGTGAGAGTTTTTTTGAAAGAGTTCCATCAATGCTTAAGTTCAACTTGGTCAGAGGAGGGGGTAATATTAATATTTCCTGTATCTGACTCATAAGAAACTTTAAAAGGATCAAAATAACTGTCTTTAATATGGGCACATACAATAAATCTATGGAATGTTCTCCTAATGACTAATGTCTTAGTCATCTAGAAAAGGAACAATACTGTGTATTTTGCCCTTGTTTGAACCACAGTATATGAATATTCAATGTACTTCATGAGACTAGCAAAAAAAAAAAAATGTGGGTTTTAAGTACTTAGAGACACCAGGACACTTAATTAACTAGTTTTTCTGAAGGAATGCACTATGAGGACAAACTGAACTAAAGGCTGACTATAAGTGCTATAGACTTAGAAAAAAGAGTAGAGGAACAGTAGTAGGGGTGGGTAGGGATATTGAGATTTCCCAATTGGTGTTTTTGTCAAAACCTGCCTCAACCTCCCGCGTAGCTGGGATTACAGGCATGTACCATTGTTTCCAGCCTTTGCCATTTGGTTGTTTTTTAGGGATCAGTTACCATCTCTTCAAGATTTTTCTGTATATTCAATTTAGCATATTCAATGCACAAAAATTAAGAATAGGGAGGACATCATAGGAAAATACAGTTTGTAAGGTCCTCAGAAGTCTCTGAAGACAGACTTTAATTTTTTCACATTTTGATGATTGGTTAGGTAGTTACATAGCATAATATAAATTTCATGGCAAGAAGAGAGGTTTGGAGTAACTGATCAGGAATTGGATATTAACATGCTTGGTTTGTAGAGGCTTGAAATGTGTAGCCAGCTAAGTGCTTCCTGAGTATAGGTAATAGATCCATGTCATTTTTATATAAAAATGGATTATAAATAATGGTAGATTCAACAATAGCTTGTGTGAGGATTTTTTTTCTATTTCTAATAATGTACTTAACCTAGATCAGTCACAATAATTACTTTAATTCCCTTTAGTTTATATTTCTTTCTTTATTTGTCTTTATTTTATATCTGAAGTGGAAATACTTTCTCTTAAATCATAGTAATGAAAAGTCATCATAAAACATAATTTCAAAGAAAAGAAACATTTTGTTTCACTTATCATGTTGGTAACCAAAACAGATTGTTTGAATAAGCTCTTCTTTACTCTAAGACTTAATTATAATAATTATATAGCTATTCCTCTAATATTTTTTCAAGCTAAAATTTTAAAAGTAGAGTTTCTGAAAAAGAAAAAAAAACCCTGAATCTTTCTACAATGGCAAATTTCTTTAATATATTCTCTTTGGTCCTGATTCTGACAAGCTATCTTTAGTTTTTGTAAATACTACTTCATAATAGGCGGTACGGTTGCCATATTCTTAAAGGTGTCTCTAATGTATTCCGTATTTCCCAAAGATTCCTCAAATGATTCCCACGTGAATGTGGGGATTAGTATAATATTGATTTTTTTTGTTTAATTTCCTCAAGATGAAGTAAAATCTCTGTACCTTGCAGCTGGCTCAGCCCTGTAGATAAATGGCTCTTTCTTGCCTGCCAGCCTGTACATACTCATTAAGCTTAGAATGTGGAGCCAATTTAGTCTATAAAAAGGAAGGTAAGTGAAAAAGAAAAAAGAGAAAGTATGCCATGAATGGGGTACCAAAAAATGCTGTCTTTGGCAGGCCAGGGGTAAATGGAGCTCAGCTGCTAGAACAAAAGTTATCATTTAAAGTCAAATTACTGATTCTTAACCCTAGGCACAGTTTGATGAGGTCTTTTGCTCCCTAAATTAAGAAAAAGGAAAGCAAGTGTTAAGTCTTAATGCTACAGCTAACCAATGACATGCATTAGGATACACTTTACCATGAGGAAATGTTTCCTTAAAAAAAATAACAAGTGAGAGAACATTGGGAAGTAACACCAATTCCATAGAGTAATCAGAATCTTTTTGTTGTTGATTTTGTTAATAAAAACATGTCTCTGATAATCTGAGAGGAGGGGAAAACCCATAAAAGTTGAAGCTGATGTTTATTTTATTTTATGGTACAGGTTTCTTTTTTCACAAGTGTGTGGGAGAACACAAATGTGAATTGGCCAGGGGCCTCCAGTAGCCTTTGCCAATTGAAAAATCCTTGATGCTTAAGAAAACATCTAGCAGCACATTTTTCTTTGTAAGATATATAATCTTCCAATCTAGTAGATCAGAACATAAAAAAGAGAGAGAAAGAGAGAGAGAGAGAGAGAGAGAGACATTTCTATTTGAGGGAAATCTAAAACAATATGTATCCAAAATAAGTTATTAACCCCA
This sequence comes from Glis glis, assembly GCA_004027185.1. Classification (NCBI taxonomy): domain Eukaryota; kingdom Metazoa; phylum Chordata; class Mammalia; order Rodentia; family Gliridae; genus Glis; species Glis glis. Next base: position 57,419 of record PVJS01005958.1, on the reverse strand, counting down.
TGGTGACTTATAGAGTCACAGATCAAGGAAATGTAACAAATTAAATAACAAAAATGCAAATTTGCATTAATTCTAACTTTGACAATAGGAGAGAAAAGAAGTGGTAATTTGTGATTCTAATATCCCTGGTCCCCTTACACCAGCCACTTCAAATACTCCATAATAAATACTTGTTTTCCAGAAATGTTAGAAGTATCTTAAAAGGTCTTTTTTGAAATATGTTTGAAGTTGGATAAGCTATTGTTTTGTAAGGAAGAGTCTGGTGGATATAAATAATGTGTGGCTCTCAGCTGAGTGATTAGTTTACAAAGATTACTAGAAATTAATCCACATGACCATACAAAGTATTCAGGCAGGTGACTCGTTTTTGGGGGGAAAAACAGTTCTTCTGTGCCTCAAAATGGGGACCTGTATTGAAGAAATGTCAAAGCCTGTGACAATTAAAGGTGGGTACAGGACTTGCGATACAGCTCGGTGGTAGATTACTTGCCAAGTATGTGTAAAGCCCTGGGTTCAATCCCTAGTACTGCAAAAAGAGAGAAAGAAAGAGAAGGCAGAGAGGAAGCAACGCTTTTTCGGTTTTATTGGGTTTGGAAGCAGGAGGAAAATCAGGAAAATGAAATATGAAACATGGGTTTCATAGGTTTATGTAATTCGTAATTCTAGTTAACAAGTAAATTTCAAAGACAAAATAAAATAAGGAAGGAATAAAAGTATAGCTGACTTATGGTTCAAAGGATGTGCTGACTATATTCATTCACCATCTCTCCTTCAGGTCTTACTGAAATTAAGATACACTTGAATAAGCACATAATGTAGAGGAGAATGGTGTTGTGTGGGGGATTATTGAGAGGGTATTGGTCATTAGAGGGCAACGTTTTTAACAAATTTGTTTAATTTAGAAAGTAGATTTCAGTATGTTACTGCAGAAAAAGGAAAAAAGTAAACTACTACAAAAGAATTTCTGAGCCAGGCGTGGTGGCGCACACTTGTAATCCCAGTACTTCGGGAGGCGGAGACCGGAGGATCCGGGTTCAGGGCCAGCCTCAGCTCGCGCACGGGCTCTCTCTCTCTCTCTTTCTCTCTCTCTCTCTCCCTGTCTCTGTCTGTCTCTCTCTTCCTCTCTACTTAGTGAGGCCCTCCGCAACTTCATGAGTCCCAGTTTCAAAATAAAGTATAAAAAAATAGGGCCTGGGGCGTAGCGCGGAGGTAGAACGCCCCTGGGTTCAATCCCCGGTACCGCAAAAAAAAAAAAAAAAAAAAAAGAATTTCTGCAGAAAATACTGGAGATTCTGGTCTTGAATTCAGCAGCACCAAAAATGAGAGAATAGTGAAAAGGCAGGAAAATAGGGGAATTAATTAATTATCCATAAAATGCCTGTGCCAGATTCCTCTTATCAGATGTTTGCTTCTGGCACAGATAAGCATAACAATGAACCAACTTTTAGGCCTAAGTATTAAAATAAGCAAACAAGCAAGCAAATACACAAACAAATCATACTGTTGGGTGCCTCTCAAGATAAACTAAGTGTACTGCCTATAGTGCTAGGCCTGGGGAGAGGTAAGTATTCTAATGCAGATGTTTATCATTCAGAATAAACCTTCCATTTAGGCTTTTGAGCAGCGTAATGCCCATTTCTTTTTACTAGATAGTAAATCTAGGATGCAGAGAAGTTAAACACATTTCCAGATCAATTGCCTCATCTCTCTTTGCGAGGTCTTACTCTTATTACCACTCACAGATTCATAATTTTATTGATCTACTATTTTATTCTCTTCAATTCAGTTTCCAGGTCCCAGTGCAGCAAGGTACAGAGGCGGGGGTTTTAGGCAATGATTAGATAATGAGAGCTGTGACTTTACCATTATATTAATCCATTTGGTAGATTCATTCATTGTGAGTTCAACAAACTAAGCGGACGTGGGTGTTGGAGAAAGTAGGTCACCAGGAATGCTCTGGAAAGACTTATATTCTCCCTAGCTCTTCTCTCTCACTGCTGCTTCCTGGCTGCCAGGAGTTGAGCAGCTTTCCTCCCCCAGGCCCTGCTGCCATGATGAGCTAAATAAACCTTTCTCCCTATAAGTTGTTCTTGTCAAATATTTTGGTCACAAAAATCAAAAGCCGACTAATACATTGAGGACAATTTGTTATGAGCTATCTTAAACTTTTGTCTTGATATTACTAGTGTGTATCTATTCCATTGCTTCTAACTGCTATATGACACTGCAGAGCAAGCATTTTATAGAGTCATACTTAGTCCACAATGGTTCTCTAGGTTACCAGCAGAACATAGTTTCCACAAAATAATCTCTTCAATGTAAACTGCGTACGTATCAACTTAAAAGTACTTTTTGAATTTTTCATGAATAAGATTAATTTTTGGTCATCATGTAAGGAAACCCATCAGAACATAAGGTGAGCCCTTACTATCCATTCCCATCCCCACAAGAGCAACTGGCTGATGTCCCCTTCCTCGGGAAGGCTATCAGGAAACAGCCCTATATATTTGAAAACTGGGTGAGCAAATTCATGCAAGCCACCTAGGAAAGTAAACATAATTCTAATTCTTAACTACCTGGCAGGATTCTGTATTCTTAGTGGTCCACCAAGAATCATTACATACTAAGGAGGGAAACACATACCATGAAGAAGAAAAATTTTAAAAATGAAAAAAAGCCCCTTCACACTTGATGAAATAAGAAACTTATGAAGTTTAAATGAGAATATAAAAGTATATTATAATATGGCCGGGCGTGGTGGCGCACGCTTGTAATCCCAGTACTTTGGGAGGCAGAGACCGGAGGATCCAGGTTCGTGGCCAGCCTCAGCTCTTTCTCTCTCTGTCTCTCTCTCTCCCTGTCTGTCTGTCTGTCTGTCTCTCTCTACTTAGTGTGAGGCCCTCCGCAACTTTGTGAGACCCGGTTTCAAAATAAAGTATAAAAAAATAGGGCCGGGGGAGTAGCGCGGAGGTAGAACGCCCCTGGGTTCAACCCCCGGTACCACACACACACAAAAAAGTATATTATAATACATGATCACAGTGTAATTTTAAGAAGATAATAGAAGGAAAGTCTAAGGAATAAGAAGTATACCTTGGAAATTGGAAGCATTATGGTTGAAATAAATTCTATAAATATCTATAATAGACATTTAAAGAAACATTCAAGAATGCAGACCAAATGGATAAAGAAAAAAATATATAGATGGGTAGATAAAAAGATAGATGGATAGATGATAGCTAGATAGATAATAGACAGACATGAAGGAGGAAAAAAGAGACATACGTACTACATGAGTTGTTTTGATTTTCAACTAATCAAAGATGAAACCAGAAAAATCAAAATATACAGATATTTATTTTGTAATAAAGATCTTCTCTTAGAATTGATAGAATACAGAATAGATAAAATCACATCCCTGGGTATCTGATTTAACACTTTAAACATTCAAAATAAAGAGAAGACACAAAGCCTTCAAATGACTGGAAACATGAAGAAAAGAAAAACACTTTGATTTTTTTAAACTGACTTAAATACTGAACCATATGAAGACAAAGAATAGGCATCTGCAGACATGCGAGTATTTTTAATTTTTACTCCCCACAAATTGTATCTGGATTTACTTGAATATATAAGAATGAAAAAAGAATGTCAAGCACAGGAATATGATGAAAAGTCCCAGTTATAACCATACATGGCAAGATAGAATAACCAATTCGACTGCAGTAATTCCAATTGAATCAGGGTCCAGTTCAGTTGGAGACCCTGGTAAAAAGATGGTGTGGAACTTCATCTTTACATGAACACTTTAGCCTAATTTATTTAAAACTCTTTGATTTGTTTGTATTAAGATTATTGTTAGACTCTGTAATAGTTGAGAAGGAGTAGTACAAGTTTGGAATTAAATAAAAAGCCAGAAAAAGAAATAATTAGCAACACAATTCATAATAGCCAAGCTATGAGACCAACCTAGGTATCTGTCAACAGATGCATGGATAAAGAAAATGCAGAATATAAACACAATGAAGTTTTACTCAGCCATAAAGAAGAACAAAGTTATGGCATTTGCAGGAAAATGGTTGGAACTGGAGAGCATTATGCCAAGTGAGATACATAAACCAGATTCAGAATGTCGAGGGTCACATTTTGTCTCTCATAGGTGAAAACTAGAGAGAAAAAAAGAAAGAAAAGAGATCTCACAAAAATGGGGAAAAGACCAGTAGAATAGAAGAGGGTAAGGGTAGGGAGAAGGAAAGGGTAAAGGGAAGGAATGGGGAAAGAAATAGACAAACTTATGCTATGTGCATTTGTAAATGTATCACCACGAATCTCATTATTATGTACAATTATAATTCACAATAAAAATTGAAGAACAAAACAAAAAGAAATGCAGACATCAGAGGAAAAAGGTTTCATCCTCATCAAACTCAATGCTCATTTTACATGCCTGAAATGCCATGTCCTATTTTGGTGCCACTGGAAACTGTTGAAAGCAGTAAGCTACAGAATATTCCTTAGGTTTTTAAAAGGATAGTGAAGTATCTAGAAACTACATTATGAATGTAATTAAGATTGGAAGGTATCCCACTTCTTTTTTTTTTTTTGCGGTACCGGCCCTATTTTTTATACTTTATTTTGAAACAGGGTCTCACGAAGTTGCGGAGGGCCTCACTAAGTAGAGAGAGAGAGAGAGAGAGAGGGAGAGAGAGAGACAGGGAGAGAGAGAGAGAGAGAGAGAGAGAGAAAGAGAGAGAGAGAGAAAGCTGAGGCTGGCCGCGAACTCAGATCCTCAGGTTTCTGCCTCCCAAAGTACTGGGATTACAAGCGTGTGCCACCACGCCCGGCTGTATCCCACTTCTTATAACTTGAAGAGTTTTAATACAAGGTGTTTAGTTTTCTCTTGTGTAGGGACATGAGGAAATAAGACATAAACTATTATTACATAATTTCACAAGTGTATATTTAGCTTCCCTTGTTTATCATAGTTTATGCAGAGAAAGAAAAGTTGAAGAAGAGCCAGTCTTCTGGCATGCTGAATGTGATAAGATGGTAAAAGGAGAGAGGATGGGCATCGAAAACTGATATATTTAATACCCTATCAGCTTAATTATGGAAAGTATAAGGAAGAAATAAAAGAAGATATATTTATCATTTTGATTCATATTTGACAAGTACTGTATATAATGAATGGTAACTATTAATATTTTAAGATATTTCAGCTTTTAGGTCCATATGTATTCCAGATAAAAAGTATTAAAAAAATTAGTCTGATTTTAGAGGATACATAGCAGCTTCTTCCTGCTTCACTGTCATTTTTTTTTCTTTTTAGCCATTTATTTCAAGATGAAGAGGAAAACAAAATCTATGATTTCTTTCAGAAGACATTATTCATACTCAGATTTGTTTAAATATCTGTTACAGAAGCATAAGAAGGTTTCATGAGAAGCATAACAGATGTGGTTTCACCATAAGAAAACAATATTTAAATGATAAAATGTGATATATGTTAGAAAGAAAATCATCTTTATTTATGATAATTTAAACAAAACCATGAATAGCACAACGGAGTCAAAGAGAAAATATCTTACCTTACATGTTGCCTTGCACTGTCTAAATCTTTTGCTTGAAATCAAAACTGAAGGAGCAAAAAACAGAAAAAAATGCTATAATTTCTCTTTTCTTGATGAAAGTAGTGTCATAATCTTCACATCAATAGAAAAGAATTTAAGGCTCCACAAAGAAACAATTAAGCAGATATATATGACTCCATGAATACTTCCCATTAGTCTTATAAGTAATTCACATGGTCACTTGTTTCCTTTTTTAAATGATATAACTCTAATATTGGGGAAAAAAGAATAAAGGGAGTTTAACACTGGTATTGTACAAATTGCTTTCTCTGTTTCTACTACTTGGGTGGGCATTTTTACTATATTTTTTCTTTCTATTTTTCTTTCTGTGGCAAAGACTATACTTGTCCAACTTTGGACATCTGTGTGAACAGATAAAGAGACAAGATCAGAAAGTTTCTAGAGCTGCATCAGCACTGCTTACTACTCTTGGTTAATTCAGTACATCTGGGGTAAAATTATATCAATATGAATTTACACAGCCGACGAGTTTCCTGTTTTATATGTTATGCCAAAGCAAAGTTCATCATGCTGGCCTTCCATGTGAAGAGGAATCATCTTATCTGCCCACAACAAATATAATCTGACAAAACATCTTTGAAGTAAACTAAGCAGATATGGAGTCTGGTATTTCTTTTGGATTTCAAGTCTCACTTCGTTTCGAGTTGCGGGAATATGAGGAAACCCTTATTTTCATGAATGGCTAGAGATAATGCATTTATGCACTTTTTTGGTGAAATACCTTTGAAGCAGTGTTGACTTAAACATCAGATTTTTTTTCGCCAATCATTTAGATATTATCTATCCTATGTAGGTTTTTTGTCTATCATAGTTTTGATTTTCTGGGATGGGAGTGTAGTTCTACTCAGAGGTAGAACTCTTGCCTAGCCCATGTGAGGCCCACAGCACTGCAAAACAAATAAATGAACAAGCGTAGATTTATCTTTTACTGAAATTGTTCTTTATATCATCTGGAATAATAAACAGTAATGAATCATGTGCTGCTTTTTTAGAAAAGAAATTACATCTGTTGTAAGAGTTCATGATTTAGTTGGAGACAAAGGACAAACATAACAAGAACAAACATCTTAAGGTAGAAAATGCTAGGGGGAAAGTGAATGGTTAGGGCAGAAGTGGTCCATGTTGTCTAAGGAAATTGTCCCCCATGGAGTGGAGCATTCAGGTTTCCTCTAGAGGACAGTATTAAAAATAGCACTTAAATCTAACCAGGGCAATAAGAATTGCTCAAGAAAAATCTCCAAGCTGGAGATCTGCATGGTGTGCTGATCAATGTGAGAAGACGACTTAACCGGGGGTTTCTGAAGGACAACAGGGAAAGAGACCCAAGTGTTAGATGATCCTGATTCAAAAGAATCTTGAAAGACTTGAGGTGAAAACATCTCAAGAAATGAAAACATATTAACCTGAATATTTCAGGATGCTTCGTTTGCCCTGCTTGACTTAAGTGTCAGTGGTATACTAAATTAAAAAATAGGTGAATGTTTAGGTTTTAGATGTTTAATGTTATTATGTTGATTAGTCTGTGTTTATAATGATAAATTTCTGAATAATATTTTGATATTTAATAAATTTAATTTTTTTTTTTGCGGTACTAGGGATTGAACCCAGGGGCATTCTACCTCCAGGCTACACCCTCAGTTCTATTTTTTATTCTGTATTTTTGAAACAGGATCTCACTAAATTGCAGAGGGCCTTACTAAGTAGCTGAGGCTGGCTGCGAACCCTGATCCTCCTGTCTCAGCTTCCCAAGTACTGGAATCACAAGCGTCTGCCACCACACCCGGCTTATAAATTTTATTTTTAATAAAATAGTTTTACTGTGACCATTCATTCACATTCAGTTCTGTTATACACCTGATTAAGTGCTTTTCTCATTTGCTCTGAGATTCAAATAAATGCATTCATACTTTTTGTTTTTGTTTTATTTCAATTTCCATTTAAAGTAGAAAACACATATCTTAATTTCATTTTGTAAAATATTGGGAAAAGTGAAAATAGTTTATGTTAATTTTTAAAATACCCAAGGAAATATATTTAAATTATGAAATATTTGAAAACTTAAACACATAATATAATTAGAAATTAGAAATGTGTGAGACTTAAAATTAAGAGGGAATTATAAAATATTTTAAGTAATATTCTTCCTGAGTAATTTCCCCTAGCATACACTTATTAAAGATATAATATAAACTCTTTTAACATTTAATACCTATTTAAATGGAGATTTAGTAAGTGGAAGTTTCATGAAAAGAGCATAATAATTGGTAAAGGAGAGGTACAAGAAAATTTGAAACCAAGAAGACTAAAAAGTTTGAGGAAAAATAAAAATGTCCAAAAAATATTCCAACTTAATTTTAAGTTTAAAAGATTCTGTTAGTTACTTTGTCTTGTTAAACAGACAAACCAAAATACAGCTCTGGGTTCTGTATTAAAATTTAATTTAGTGATAATGATGAAAATTTTTATAATAGTGATAATATTGAAGATAATTCCACAGAAAAATATTCTCATAAAAATATTCTCGAAATATCCTCATAAAATTATTCTCAGAAAATATTCTCATAAAAATATTCCCAGTCATTCTCATGCAATGTTTGGAAACTTTATCTTACTTATTTGTAGAAGGAAAGATTTTAAAGACTCATACTGCCTGACTTCAATATCCACAGGGATTCTGCTCTGGAACACTGCCATGAGGAGTAACCAGCCTCAGTCAGATAGATGCTAGCTTCTGGACCATGTGTGCCCTGAAAATGATTTTAATGCAATAATACTAACACAGTATTACAATCTTATTGATGATAAATACAGTAATATTGATGATACTGCAATGTAAAACTGTAGCAAACGTGGAAAGAAAAGTTCTAATCTTCATAACCCACATTTGTGTTTTCCTTGTCACCCACAAAAACAATCCTGATTTTATCAGGGGCTACATGTGCATTTCCAGTGTTCTCTGCAGATGGAGTACTCATGTAACACAATTCTGGCCACTGGGGCATAAATGACAGTAGTTCATGATGTCTGTCATGGAAGCTCCTTAAGGTGAGTGCTAGGGAAGAGTGGGTAGCTACTCCGTGGTGTATGCACTTTGCACTTGTCTTTCTTCTTGCTCTCAGAAAAATGGATACGGTGTCCAGAGGTGGGGGGCTCATCTTGGAACTGTGAGGCAACTCTCATAAGTTCAGGATAAACAAATATAATGTCAAAAGATGCTAGGTCCCTGACTGCACAATAGAGGTGTTTCTCTAGTCCCAGACTGCCATTATTTTTTTTTCAAAAATTTCAATATAGGACAGAAGAAAGTAAAAAAAAAAAACACAAATTGTTCCAACCAGTATTTTTCAAAATTTTCAATCTATAGCATAAATAATATTTCCAAGTTATGTTTCAGTCCACATGCAAAGCTTTCAACCTTTGTATCTATGCAGCATAAAATATCCAGGTCAATGTAAGAAAAAGTCAATCTTTTTTTCCCCAGTACCTAAAACTTTAATGTTATAAAGATATATAAATAATATTGGTTCTTCATAATGCAGTGCATTCTTGCTTCATATTTAAATTAATCATGTAAGTAGGAAAAATGCCACTTTCTAGGTAGTTTACTTCTACTAGTTATAATGGTCAGACTATTTTACAGATAAGAAATAAATTTGGGGTCCTCAATGATATTATTTATTCTATCATCTTACAATGTCTATGAATCAGATACAATTGGTCACAGATAGTAAAATGAAAGTAAAATGTCACAGTCTCTCAACCTTTTGCAATGAATTTTTATGGGGAATAAGAGAAAACATTCTATAAAATTCCATACCATCCTATTACTAGATCAATGAGAATATCAATATATTATAGCAGAAGTTATATAGAGCCATCATTAATTTAGCATGTTTTTTTCAATTTTAACAGAATTTCTTACTTATATATTCAGTTAACAGTGACTAATTTTATGCATATAGAGATATTATGGTCAATTCTTCTGATTAATATACTAGCTATATTCCTACAATTTTTAAATACCTTTAATTATATATTATTTAAAAATTTAAGTAGGCATGTGACATAATTTAAATGATTATAATTATTATTAAGCTCAATGTACCCTTTTAAAACAAACTAAACATAAATTACCTATACATTTAAAGTTCGAACATGTGAACTAATATTACAAGGATTTGATTCATTTTTAACTGAGATGCATGGCAACATGTAAGGAATGACAGTAATATACTGAAACATTTTGCTTTCCATTTTTAAAAATAAAATTTCAAATATTTTCTTGAATTATTCTGTTACTTAAAATAATCTGAATTAGTAATGTTTTGGAAATGAAACCCCATAGAATTTCCAGAAGCACAGTCAGAAAGGAGCTTGTTTGGAATTAATATTTCCACTCAAAAGATGAGAATATATTTATTATCTGTCACTCACTTTAAAAGGAAGGCATTGAAGCCAGGCATGGTGGCTCAGGCTTGTAATTCCAGTACTTGGGAGGCTGAGACAGGAGGATCACATGTTTGCAGCCAACCTCAGCAACTTAGTGAGGCCCTCTACAACTTAGTGAGACCCTGTTTCAAAATAAAAAATAAAATAGGGCTGGAGGATGTAGGTCAGAGGTAGAATGCCCGTGTTCAATCCCCAGTACCATAAAAAAAAAGGAAGGCATTGAATATCTCTCCTTTCTTCCTTTCTTTCTTCCTTTCTTCTTTCCTTCCTCCCTCCTTGCTTCCTCCCTCCCTTCCTTCCTTCCTTCCTTCCTTCCTTCCTTCCTTCCTTCCTTCCTTCTTTCTTTCTTTCTTTCTTTCTTTCTTTCTTTCTTTCTTTCTTTCTTTCTTTCTTTCTTTGTGTTTGGTATTAGGGATTGAACCTAGAGGCCTTCTAGCTCTGAGCTACACCCCAAGCCCTATTTGACTTGTTATTTTGAAACAGAGTCTCACCAAGTTAAAGCCTGCTGGCCTCTAACCTGAGATTCTCCTGTCTCAGCCTCCCAAGTACTGGGATTACAGGTTTATGTCACCATGCCCAGCTGCACACACCTTTTAAGTGAATGCTCATAAGAGCAGATTGAAGGACTGTTTTATTATCAAATCCAATCTCATTCTTTCTTTCATAACAGTTATATCCGAGTACTTCAGGAATACTTTGAGAAAGAAAGGAAGTACTGTACCCTTGATTGGAGGAAAGAACGTGTTTCTAATCTCAGATGGATGCCACTGGTAATTTATTTTAAATATTTCATATCTTCTCTTATGTATTACTGTTATTTTTAAGTACAACCAAATGATTAAACTTAACAATATACTTAAACAAGGTGAAACACTTAAATAGGATTAAATGTTTTCTTTAATTCATACATAATAAACACATAGGATTTAATATATCTTTTCTTAAGTTTATTTCTATATAATTCTTGCCTATATAAAGTTACAGTTTTAGTTTGCTGTTTAGTTTACATTTTTTGAGCCAGAGTTCAAATTTTCAAAATATCAGTTTATTGAAAACTAAACGTGGAAAAATTATTTGACAAAATTTCAATCACATTTTTTTTTCTTTTTTTGTAGTACTGGGGATTGAACCCAGGGGCATTATATCTCTGAGCTGCAACCACAGCCCTGTTAAATTTTATTTTGAAACAGAGTCTCACTAAGTTGCTGAGGGCCTACTAAGTTGCTGAGGCTGACCTCAAACCTGTGATCCTCCTGTCTCAGCCTCACAAGTACTGGGATTACAGGCATGTGCCACCATGCCCAATAATTTTTATTTTCTTACACTAACCCTTAATCCACTCTTGGACCTTAATGAATATATGTTAGTGATTATAAAGCAGTAATATTCAACATGATTGAATAAATTTGGCATCCTGTTCTCACAAAAGAAGAATATTCTAGCAATATGAAAATTGAGTTAATATTTTTAAAAGAAGGAAGATGGAGCCAGGCCTTGTGGTGCATGACTATAATCCTAGTACTTGGGAGGCTGAGATAGGAGGATCAGAGGTTTGAAGCCAGCCTCAGCAACTTAGAGAGACCCTGTTTCAAAATAAAAAAAGGACTGGGGTATAGCTTAGAGGTAGAATGGCCTTGGGTTTAATCCCCAGTATCAATAAATAAATAAAAATAAAACAAGGAAGATGGTTCACAGAATATTTACTAAGATTCAATGTTAAGGCCCAGCGTGGTGGCGCACGCTTGTAATCCCAGTACTTTGAGAGGCGGAGATCGGAGGATCCGGGTTCGCGGCCAGCCTCAGCTCTCTCTCTCTCTCTCTCTCTCTCTCTCTCTACCTAGTGAGGCCCTCCGCAACTTCATGGACCTGGTTTCAAAATAAAGTATAAAAAATAGGACCGGGGGTGTAGCGCGGAGGTAGAATGCCCCTGGGTTCAATCCCCGGTACCGCAAAAAAAAAAAAAAAGATTCCATGTTAGGGAGAAGATTACTCCATTAATCATTTAAAATAATGAAGAAGAAAAATAAACAATGATTTTTCAAATCCCATTTTTGTCTTAACGGATAAGGGAGGTGATTGGAAGGGAATCAAATCATACTGCAAATGCTTTGGCAAGTCCAGTTATGTCACTTGACACAAATATCTTAAACCCTTCTAGAAAGGTAAGAAAATATCCCTTTACATTTTTTTCCCTTTACATTTGCATTTGCAATCTATCTGCTCTTATTTTCAGTCATCCCGTTGATTAGGGTTGAGAATTTCAGTATTCCTGGAGGAATACTGGTTTTCTTTCAGCACTGATATTTATTATGTTCTTTCTGGACAACAACTCCATAAGTTTGATGTATCATATTAATTTGTTTTGTAGGAGTTGATCAATTAACTTGAGAAAACTCTATGTAGTGTTGATTCAATCACATAACAAGCGTAATTTAATATAAATGGTGCATAAGACATTGATTTTGCCCAACTGCTCTGTAGAATTAGTGTCACTAAGGAAGGCAGCCAAGCTGAACTAACAATATTAAGCATTTGTGCGATTTATCTCTTGCTATAATGAACAGTAAATGATATAATGACCAACAAGATTAATGATAAAACAAACATGCTCGTTAGATTCATGCTATAGAAGACCAATTCTTAGTATTACTCGGTAATCAATAATTTGAAGATGAATTTAACCAATAGGAGTATAAAATCAGGCAACAGAAAACATAGAAATCTTTCCTGGAACATACTCATTATTATAACCTTTAACAATCTATTCAAGATTGAATATGCTATGACTTATCTACTTAAACTTCCTGATAATTTTATTTTCCAGAATATTTGTCTAAAATTATATATTGTGACAATCTATTTATTTATTTAAATTTCTCCAAATCAGGGAAACCCAGATGATTAGGATGAGGCTTCATGATTCTACTACAACTTGAGAGGATAATTATCAATAGTGTTCATTCACAACCAATGTACTTTCCTTCCAGTGGTTTTGCTGAATGTAATTAGCTAGAGGAAGAAATTTGTTTCTGAGGACAAGAGGATGGGCGGTAAATAGAGGAAATCTCCTAAGGGAAAATATTGACGTAACAAAATAACCTGGCTTGTTATCCTTTCTAGTCATTCTCTCCAATTCACTAACACTCTCTGATTTGTTCATAAGTTTGTTTAAACTTTTATACTTAAATTATGGACAATAATGGCAATTGTATATTCAGTGGTAAACTGAAAACTTTTAACTTTTAAGTCCAATGTTTCCCTAGGAATCCAGAGTCATTCAATGCTGCAGAGTGGGGCTGCAGAGTGACTTTCTATGTCACAGGTATACCTCCAAGCAAAAATAGATGCAATAATATTTATTCATCATATCAAATGTCTGAAACAGGTTATGGATATTACCTTTATTTTAGAGATATGTAAATAGAGGCAAAAGAAGTAATTTGCTAAAGATTATAGTTGGCACCACAACTTGCTGTCATTACATAACTTCTGCCTGCTTAATGTGAAAGAGGATTTCTGCATACCACTTCACTTTTCAAAAGACAACTGAAAGTATTTCTGTTCATTTATTTTTTTATCTTGTTGCTCCTACTCTAATCAAATTAATTGCACATTGTTATAAAGACCAGAATTTCATAGGTATTATAAGAAGCCAAACAACTTGGTCTCAAGAAGGGAAGTAACATGAGAAAAAGAGGTATAATGTTTTCACTGTAACCTCTACCACTTATATGCCCCTAGACTCCCTACACACTGACTGCTTTTCCTTGTGGAAAACTCCCTTCATGAAGGTGTGGGTTTAATTTATAGCTTCTGCTAACTCAGAACTTTCACCTCTTCATAATTATAATTTGTAATTTCTCAAAAGTTTGAGTTTCTATGACGACTTTTAACATTTTTTATCTTGAGTTCCCATTCCTAGCCGCTTTGCTTACATTTCTTAACTTACATTTCTTAATTCACATTTCTTAACTTACATGCTTAACTTATATTTCTGTGAAAGACTGCTTGGCCTAGACAGTTTGGGCGGATTAGATCCTAGGGTGTGGCTGGTGTATGATTAGCTCCTCCTGCGTTGGGTGCTCACCTCTGGCCCCATGGCATTTCTAGAATGAGGTGGGAATGAGTCTTCTCTCTTTAAGGCCAGTGAGAGTGTGGGATGAGGGTCATTTTAAAAAGCCTCTAGACTGGGGCCGGGCATGGTGGCGCATGCTTGTAATCCCAGTACTTTGGGAAGCGGAGACTGACCGAGGATCCGGGTTCGTGGCCAGCCTCAGCTCCCTCGTGCTCTCGCTCTCTCTCTCTCTCTCTCTCTCTCTCCCTGTCTCTCTCTAACTAGTGAGGCCCTCCGCAACTTCATGAGACCCGGTTTCAAAATAAAGTATAAAAAAATAGGGCTGGGGGTGTAGCGTGGAGGTAGAAGGCCCCTGGGTAGCACTGTCCACGGACATTCATAGTTTGCATGTGTCACATGTCAAAACCTAAGGATTACTCCAAAACAAAATCTTGTCCACAGTCACTTTCAGTACTTATTTTTCTCCTAATATCCACTGACAACTTAGTCAACAAGGTTGGATCTCTGTCCAATTTGAGCGATTAATGCAGATAACCCGCATTTAGATTATATTATTTCCACATTATCTGTATGTCACAGTCCTTTCAGAATTTACCTCCCCCTCCGCTTGTAACTGCTATTATAAGTAAAAAATGAAAGTTGACTCTGCACTTGCAGCTTTGGGAATAAAATCAGAAACAGGCAATTGTTCTTGTTGAAGTGTTTGTGCTCAGGAATTTTATTGAAGTTTATGATGGACTCATGCTATGTAATTATCAACCAGCATTTAAAAATCCCCACACTAATCAAGGTAATTCTATTTGTTTGGTGTGGAAGAACCATCTAAAAGGCACAGGTGTTCATAAGGTCTAGCATTAGTAGATTAGACTGGTGGAGTAAATTAAGGAATGTAAATGAATCCAGATTTATCTAACAACCCTAGCCTAATAACAATATTAGATTAAGTTTGAAAGATTGTTATGAGGGTGAGAGCATATAGAACCTCTTTTCAAAGAAGGAGGAACTGAACTCACATTCTTTCCCTTAACAGAGGTGCAAAGTGACACTCTTCTTTTATAAAGCTTCCCCGTTTCTACCTCACGTAACAGAAAATTCTGTAGCAATTTAAATACTTCAGGGTTAGGCAAACTCTCAAAACGCCTGTCATGGTTTACAAAATTCTCATTGTTCTTAGATTTGCTAATTGTACACTGTCTCTAGTAATATACAAAACTTTTCTGTTCCTCATTTCTTATTTTCAAACGGTCGACATGATATATACTTTGTACTTATCACTTTTCTCCCTCTCGGCATGTATAAATACATATAATATCTATATTAGGTATATTTAGTGTTACAAAGTTTTGCCCTTTTTTCCTAAATCAATACATTACAAATTTATTTAAGTCGATTGAACAGAAATAATTGTAAAATATAGCAGATATTAATCATATTTGATAAGGGAAAGATCCTGTATGGCTTGCTTCGGAGAAAAAAATAACTGAAAATCTGCTTTATTAGACTAAATCATGATTGAGAACTGTTTTAGCTAGATTTATATTCATTTCCCTACCCTTAAAATATTCACTCTCCAAAACTGTATTTTTTAGTATACTTTCATTGCTGCATTGGATTTATGCATCATGAGGTTTCAAGTGATAGAAACATACATGCATATGGCCCTTGGTGTGTTCATGACTTTTACATATCAAGTTAAGAAATTGGGATAGACTAGATTTTATTATAAGAATAAATGATTTTTAAAAAAAACAGGGCTACTCAAGATCATGTTATCTTTTTAGAAAAATTAGTCAAAAATTTGCAAGTATTTAATATGGTAGATAAAAAGAAACATGTTCATGTGCAGCAATAGGCAGTAAGGAAAGCTATGAAATGTAAGCCAATAAAGCTATCGAACCTTTTGGCTTATCTGTTGCATTCCTGATTTCGGTTGTGCCAATGAAACTAATATTAATTTAAATTTGATGAATCCATTTAAATTTAGTAGAGAACCCAAAATGTTTTTAAAATAAAAAAACATATTTTTAAAAACATTGATAGATCCAAGTGAATACCTTTTCAAGAGCAAATTTTACTCTTACTTTAAAATGTATATTCTTTAGACCATTAAAGCCTAGTTTAGCACATGGCGACATTCAGTAAGTTTGAATACACTTTTAAAAGTTTTGTATATATTTAATTATCCCCTCCATATTTTCAAATGTAAGACTGCAGTAACTTCATGCTGTTCATTTTATAAAAGTAGGGTCAGATAACTCCACTTCTTTTCTTTGTGACACTTAGTAGTTTTTAAGTTTGTTGAGTGAAAAATAGTAATGGCATTTGATGAGTTCAAATGTATAGGACATAGTATATAATATGTGTTAAATGAAAACTAGTTTCTTCCCATAATAAATATCACCCTTTAATAAAATGCAAATATATTTATAGCTTCTAAATCACATATTTATAATTTTACTCAACAATATATCAAGTGACAAAAATATATAGAATTCTTGAGAAGACTAGTTTTTCTGGTTTTATGTGGTTTTTTCTTTTATTTTTGTGGTACCAGGGATTGAACTCAGAGGCATTCTACTCTGAGCTGCACCCCCAGCCCTATTTTTTATTCTTTATTTTAAAACAGGGTCTCACTAAGTTGCAGAGGGCCTCACTAAGTAAGTAGCTGAGGCTGGCCACGAACCTGCGATTCTCCTGTCTCAGTCACCCAAGTAGTGGGATTACAGGCGTGTGCCACCACACCCGACTTTGTTTTTTTAATATCATATTTAATACCATAGCTCAAATATAAGATATATAAGATATATAAACAAATATGAATATTGAAATAGCATAAGAGAAAATAGAACTACAATTGTCAGGTGAATCAAAATATTTTTAGAAGTTTAGACTATTAGCCAGGCATGGTGGTACACAACTGTAGTCCTAATACTTAGGAGGCTGAGACAGGAGGATAGCAGGTTTGAGACCAGCCTCAACAATGTAGCGAGACTTTCAGCAACTTAGCAAGACCCCGTTTCAAAACAAAAAATAAAAAGGATTAAGGGTGTTGCTCAGAGGCAGAATGCTCCTGGGTTCAATTTCTAGCACCACACACACAACAAAAAAAGCTTAGACTATTTAAAATTTATTTTTAACTTATTTGTAAAGAAGATATTACTTGAAGAGATTATTAAGAACCTTGGAGATATATCTCATAAATTAAAATGTTCTTTATAAGATGAAATATTACTTAAATGTTAATAAAATATTACTTAAATATTAATTGGTTATAAGACATAAATTAATTAATTTATGTCTTTATTAATTAATTTATATCTTATATAAGTAAAATATATGACAGTTCATGCTTTGAATACTTTTCCAATGTATCTGTTACTATCTTAAATGTTCTTCCTGAATTTCTATCTCCTGCTTAAAACTACAAAAATCTTACATCCTGCATTTTATTTACACAGTTGTAATCATGGTAACATAATTAAGGAGACATCGAGGGGCCCTTAATCTCTCCCCCAAATATCCAAATCTCAATCACACATAGAACTTCCCGGCATGAAAATCTCAATTGTTTTTTATCTTTTCTTAGAAAAATTTAGTTACATTCATTCAATGAGTGAAATTTTATATTACTATATTAATATAAATTGTTTATAATCTTATTATATTGTTCATAAAGATGATAGTATGGATAATTATAAATATTTGTTTTTCCTGATTGACCATTATTAACATGTTAGTAATGTGGCATGTTAATCATGGTCCACAGGAAAAGAAAAAACAGATATGTACAATTACTCACAATACTATATTAAAAGTTGTCTTCTATCATTTTGAGTAGGGTTTAATGAAACACTAGGGGAGGGAGCAATTATTTCTGCTAGGGATGTGATGAGCTGTGGAAGAGTTCTCATAGAGAGTTGGATTATAAACAGAACCTAAAATGCAATTTTTGATACTGTATAAAACTGAGAAAACCAACATCAGAAAGAGTGAGAAAAGATATGTAAGAAATGAACAGCAAGTACTATTTGAAGAAACAAATATCTTTGGTTTGGGGCTGGTTCCCATGACATTGGACATTAGACTTTAATGTATGAATTTCTTTGCATTTAATCCTCTTGATTTATAGCAAACATATCATGTAGTGCATCTGATATTTTTCTGCATCATGCCTTTTTTGTTTTCGCAGTACTGGGGATTGACCCCAGGGGCATTCTACCTCTGAGCTACACCTATTTTTTATACTTTATTTTGAAACCAGGTCTCACAAAGTTGCGTAGGGCCTCACTAAGTAGCTGAGACTGGCCACGAACCCGGATCCTCCAGTCTCAGCCTCCCAAGTACTGGGATTACAAGCCTGCACCACCACGCCCGGCTCTGCATCATGCTTTCAACTAGATGAGATTTTTTATTTTTATACTTTTATTTGTGCACTGCAATTATACATCACAGTGAGTTTCAATGTGATACAAACACATGCACATGCACACAGCTCTTGGTGTACTTTCCCACACATCCCACCCTGTTACCGCTTCCTCTCTCCCTGCACATGTTAGCAAAAGTGGTAGTAATATCTTCATATATTGACAAAGTATTACTTGGACTGTTTCCTTTTTTCAGTTCTCCATTTCCCCTCCCCTCTTCCCTCTCCAATTCTCTTCCAACTATTCTATTAATCTCTCTCCACATTTTTCCAAAGTTCCTTATGTTTCCTGTTTTCTCTCTAGTTTTCACATATGAAAGAAAACATTTGACCTTTGAGTTTCTGAGACTGGCTGATCTCACTTAGCATTATATTCTCCGGTTCCATCCATTTTTTTGCAAATGAAATAGTTTTGTTCCTTATGTCTGCGTAGAATTCCAGTGTATGCATATACTGCATTCTCTTTATCCATTCATTTGTTGACAGACACCTGGGCTGGCTCCATAATTTGGCTATTGTGAATTGTGCTGCTATAAACATGGGTGTGCATGTATCACTATAATATTCTGACTTTAATTCTTTTGGAAAGATACCGAGGAGTGTTCTTAGAAACAAACTATCCAGAGAGATGGCTGATCTCCACTCCCCACCTGACAATCATGCTCCCTTTAGATGGGAATATATTGGATATAAGTTATTTAATTGACATAATGAGGCTTAAAATGAATCAAAATAACAAAAAGATAGAGATCTGTAGCCACTCCTTTCCCTTTCCTTAATTTTGGAACTGAGTTTGCACCATACTCTGCTCTGCCCCAATGTCCACACTTTGTTTTACAAGAGTCTTCCTCCACAGCGGAAGAAGGGTCTGTGATGGTCCATCACTCTTCCTGACTCAGCATGTAAACTGATCTAGTTCTAGAGTTTATAGAAAATCCTATTTGGAAATTTCCAAGCCACATATTCAATTACAAATTTTATTCCCAATAGAATAATGATTTAGCCTCCATGTACTGCTTTATTTGTTTTATTTTAATTAAGCCAGAATTTGAAAATGGGGGGGATAATTTTAAAATTTTTTATCTTTATCTCACACATAATAGAACTTTGGATGAATTCTATGTTTTATATCAAGGACTGATAAACTGTGATCTGTGACCAAATTGAACCCACTGCTCATTTATGTGAATAAAGATTTATTAGAACCTAACTGAACTCATGTGAGTAGACTTAGTATTTCCACAAGGGGTAATCATCTCTTCTTACAAACACATTGGGGAGAGACTGATAGTTACAAAGAAAATGAAAATGCATGAAGTAGGCTTTACATGTGTGGATAAGGAAATATTCATTCTTCATGTTTCAGTCCCTTAGGTTTAGTCTTCTAGAGAGTAAATGTCTGGCTTCTGAGTGGAAGGTGCTAATTTGGCATCCTTCATTTAGAAGCAGATCAAAGGCAAGGATGCGACAGCAGTGCCATGATCCCTTCTAAGATACAGTTTAGAAAATTTGGATTATCAAGGTCAATCTTATACTCACATTTGGTATTGTTGTTATTCCCTAGCACGAGGGCACGAGCTAGATTCACTTGATATGTATAATTGGGTATTTGCTAGAGTCATGTTTATTGGTTTAGCAATAAATCCCACAATTTCTGTGGCTGAACAAAATAAAAGTTTATTTCTAACTCTTAAAGCAATTCAGTAGAAGAGTTATAGTTTGCAATCAGGTTTTCTTTATGTGATAATTCAGAGACCAGACCTTTTCCATTTTATAGATTTTTGATCACAGATTTTTTTACCACACCCAGGTGCCCCAAGACAATAAGTTAATAGGAGAGAGTTGAAAATTGTATCTCCCTGCATAGCTACTTTACCCATACTATGGAAGAGGGGGTTCAATTTTTTTTTTGCTGCCCATTTTACTATCTCTATCACAAAACTTAAGGTTTTGAGCCTACAGTTTAGCCACTTGTAACTCACAGTTGGGACAAGCAACTCCTCAAGCCATCTTGGTAAAAAGCAATCACCATAGTGAAATAAGTCTTAAGAAAAGGAAATAAGATCAAAAGGCCAAGTCAAACATCCTTCTTGTAAGTCACTTCCTTATTAGCCTTCATTTACTTGTCTTCATCTTATTAATGAATGCAGCAGTCTTCTTCCATGGATCCAAATAAAACAATGTAGACTCTATGTGCACATGTACTGGTGGGGCAGGAAGCAGGGGGGAGATTGTGGCCACTGAGGGAGCAGAACAAGTTTTAGGAAAAAATTAAAACACACAAAAACATTTAAAAAAGGATAGGAAGATACAGAAGAGCTATTTTTAATATTCATTTGTGATAAAGAAATTCCTAATTACACATAAATTTTTAACATGAAATAATCCTAGAATATTTTGTTAATGATCTGGTACTTATACCCTGTGGGATGTATTATGATTATTTCCATTTTTTTTAACAGAGAAAACTAAGGCTTGGAGAAGTTCAGTGGTTTGCTCAAAGTCACATAATCAGTAAAGGAAAATACTTTTCTCTTGGTTCAAACATCCTGACTCTTCATTTTCTATTTTGTCTATTATAGTGCATTGTCTCCAGAGTTAGTGCAGGAAGTTTTCTGGATTCATTAGTATGAGTCAAAGTGCTAAGTTAGCCATACTGTTTTCTTCTTTGTGTGTGTGTGTGTGTGTGTGTGTGTGTGTGTGTGTGTGTGTGTTGCATGTGTTGCGTGTGTTGGAAGAAAGGGCAATTTACTTTTGTTAGCACAAATTAGATAGAATACCATCACCTGCAACTCCCTGGAAAAAAAGAGAGCCAAGTCTGTTAGATTGATGCCTTTACTCTCTGTGACTGGGTCAGAGGGAGTTAATTAAGCACTCTCTGGGCCCCCAAGCTAGAAAGTGCTTTTGGATGAAGTTCAGAGAAAAGTCCCTGTAGCTAGCATGAAGCTGGCCCCAACTTCCTTATGTTGGCCAATACAAATATTATTATGGGTCCTATTAATCAGTTACAGTTTTTGACTCTATGACCTCTCAAGGCAGTATATTTCCACAATGCTGTGTGAAGTATTTCCTTCTAGTTGCTCAAATGTATTTGATATTAATTTCATCTAAGTCTTTAATGCATACATTGTAAGATAGTGGAGAAACTATATGGATCAATTTTTGCTACATATTTTTAAACTCTCTTGACTCAATCAATTTCCATTTCATTTTTTTTTATTTCAGGATAGAAAAACACTATCTCTGTAATATATTTCTATACTTCTTTTCTCATAAATATAAATACAAGTACTGATTTTTTCAGGATATTTTAGCTCTGGTGAAATATTCTTTCACTGAAGTTACCAAATTAAAAGCAATTTATTGATTATGCTTTTTATACATTACATTCAGTTTTTTTAAAATATACTGAGTATATCTTTAACATCTGTGACACATTGTATAAACCCATTCAAGCATCTTTTATTTCAAATATCAGATTTGAACTGTAAAAAATCATTAAATCATGTTTACCAACACATCTATGTTTAAATGTAATTTTTATATCTTGATGCTAGCCCCGAGCTATTGGCTTTATCTAAGCTTTTTTGCAAACTCATAAATAAGTAATTTTAACTAGTAGAAACCTCTTAATAGTTTCAGCTAACCCTACTTACTCATTGTCTACATTTTCCTTTATATCATTATTTTGTATAAACATCTGGGCAAAACTTGAGTAATTTCTCATGTTTCTCATCAATAACATTTCCTAGACATGGAGAGAAAGAAAAAAAGCAACTGCAGATTTCTACCCCACAAGTGGCTAAGTCTATATAGCAACTGGCATTGATACATGATCACTTGGCTCTGCTTGAAATAGTCATCATAAAATGCAAGTGAATCACTAATTTGCACATGATTCAGCTCATATACTTTGAAATAAATCTACACATGTGGTTTCTTTATATTTTTATAAATATGGTGCATACTCTTTGTACTTGGTAATCTAAACACACTTCAACCAATTTTATGAACGGGAAGTATCATATCAACCAGAGCCAAAGTGTACATTGTGAAAACATAATTTTTCTACAATTTTTAAAAAGTGTAAAATTCTATAGATTCTTATTTAATATGGACTTTGGACATACAGTTTTCTTTTACTTCTGAAGTTACTTTGCATTATGGCTGAAGTATAAAATCTCTTTATACAGACATCTTTGTGGTCATGTATGGTGGATGATTTTATCTTTGACATGTGTATAACTCTTGAGAAGAGAGTTGTTAAAACTTCAGTCCAGGATATTTCTAAAGATATACCTAACCACCTGCACACATAACATGTTCTCCAAATTAGGATCAGTGTATTTGTTTCTGGAGTGTGTTGATAAAGGAGTGAGAATCTATGGGCAGGAATGTTATTTAGTAACTGACATTTCTTTTTTTTTTTTTTTTTGTGGTACCGGGGATTGAACGCAGGGGCGTTCTATCTCCGTGTTACACCCCCGGCCCTATTTTTTATACTTTATTTTGAAACCGGGTCTCACGAAGTTGCGGAGGGCCTCACTAAGGAGAGAGAGAGAGATAGAGAGAGAGAGAGACAGGGAGAGAACTGAGGCTGGCCGCGAACCCGGATCCTCCGGTCTCTGCCTCCCAAAGTACTGGGATTACAAGTGTGCGCCACCACACCCGGCTCAGTAACTGACATTTCTAAGTATGTTAACCATGCATATGAAATGACTCAATGAATCTTGTTGTCTGTTTTGTAAAATTTAGGACAATTGCTGATTATCTAAGTGTTTCAGCCCATTTTCTGTAGCTATAACAGAACACCAAAGACTGCATCATTTACAAAGAAAAGGTTTATTTTGTCTTATGGTTCCAAAGGCTAAGAAGTCCAAAATTGGGGGAATGCATCTGGTGAGAACCTCTTGTAGCAACCCATGACAGAAAGCAAAAGAGACAGGGGGCATAGTTCTGCAGACCAGAACTCATGGCAGAAACGCATAAATCCATTCATGAGTGCTTTGCCCCCCCAACCCAAACACCTCCCACTAGGCCCCACCTCCCAACATTGCTGCAATGAGGAATTAAGGTTTCAGTGTATGAATTGTGAAAGGGAGTCATAGTCAAACCATAGCACTAAGCTCCAACATAGCTCAGAAAATAGCTCAGACAACTTTTCAAAGAAATTTTATAAAATGTATGAAGCCATGAAATTTTCATGGTGAAATTATATGCTTTAAAGCAATTCAAAGAATAAAGTGTCATTCTATAGCTTTATAACAATTTCATGAATTTTATCTACCACAGTGTCTCAGCAAACAATATACTAAAAGATACCTTTCAACCCAAAACTAAAATGGATCAAGGATATAAGACGTCAGACAGACAAAGCTTTTTCAGACTAAAGTTATAAATGCAGTGGAAAATAATCTGGACAATACCCATAAAACCAGGTCCCTTTAGAATAAATGCCGGATTTCTAAATTCTTTTAGAATTTTTGTTTCTATTCTATTTCCTTCTCCATAGATAAGAAGTCTTACATATTTGAATTTTAAAATATAAATAAGTATTGACAAAATTTCAACCCTCAGAGGATAATAAGAATAAAGAAAGCCCTGCTCCCACATTGCCCAATTAAAAGATAAGTACAACCGGGCGTGGTGGCGCACACTTGTAATCCCAGTACTTTGGGAGGCGGAGACTAGAGGATCTGGGTTCATGGCCAGCCTCAGCTCTCTCTCTCTCTCTTTCTCTCTCTCTCTCTCTACTTAGTGAGGCCCTCTGCAACTTCGTGAGACCCGGTTTCAAAATAAAGTATAAAAAATAGGGCCTGGGGTGTAGCTTGGAGGTAGAACACCCCTGGGTTCAATCCCCGGTACCGCAAAAAAAAAAAAAAATACATATATATATATATATAAGTACACAGTTTTTTCATAATCACCCAAAAAGAAAACTATGAAAAGAAAGCTAAGAAAATAAGAACAAATTAGAAAAGAGTACAGCAGAGTGTATATCAGTGATATAACATATATAAATAAGTTAAACTTAAGAAGTCAGAGGCCCCTGTTGCAGGGAGCCAAGGGCAGAATAATTCATATAGTACTTAAAAGGAATTCACTTACGAAAATCCAAAAAGGTTGAAAACATGAAAGAATAATGTTTTATAAGTGAATTATAAACAAAAATAATCACTTAAATGTAAAAAATTAAGTTTTTTCGTTATTATTCCCTGTGCTATTATGTCCTTAGGTATTTTTTGTCTAGATAAGAAAGTTATGATTTTAACATTATGTCAATAAACTTGGACTTAAAGAAAATGATGAAATAGTAAATTTCATAGTAGATTTTTAAGTAAATGTTATGTACAAATTATCCCCTTTTATTAATATTTATAGTAAAATATACTATTATAACTTAATTTTATTTAAATTAAGATCTAAACGTGTTGTAATTACAGTTCCTAATACATTCCTGTTATTATATGCCTATAGTAAGTCACAAATATATAATTTATTATAATTCCTGGTTTAAATTAGTTTTTAAACAGAGGAATTCACAATAGAGAAAATTAAAATTCAAGAAATATGGCTAATCATATTAATCATTTCAAGAAAGCAACCAAATGCATATTTAAAAAATCAAATTATAGTTCCTGCAAATTGGAGTAACAGAGATAACACAAATTCTGCAATGCTCATTTTTTGGATTAATTGTGAAGAAACTGACATTGCTTGCAGTAGAATAATGGATTGGCTTGCTGAGAAGGGTAATTTTGGTAATACTCTTGGATTCAGCTATTTTTCCAGAAGTATATAACTTGAGGAAATAATTTTATGTGGGGTTGTGTATAAAAGAAAACATGTCGCAGCATTTGTCACAATTTAGAAATATGCAAATAAGCCTTTTGGTAAATCTTTAAAAATCTGCAAAATTATGGTATAGTCTCATAGAAACAAATACTACTGAGTGGCTAAAAAATGAATTGTTATATTGGGTTTAAATGTTTAAATAAAATTATAAGAAAAACAGATTAGAATAATACCTCACGTTCTCTACATTTGTGACTATTCACAAATATCCTGGCTTTCTCTTCTTCATACACATCTTTTCTTTCTTTCTTTCTTTCTTTCTTTCTTTCTTTCTTTCTTTCTTTTTCTTTCTTTTCTCTCTCTCTCTTATTTCCTTCCTTCCTTCCTTCCTTCCTTCCTTCCTTCCTTCCTTCCTTCCGGAATGAACCCAGAGGCATTCTCAGATACCTCTGTAAATGCTACCAGTAAATTTAGTTTACAGTCCCTTTTGACAGTGATAAAGAAGAAAAATGAGTATCCATATACAGATTTCAAAATTTAGGCGATTTTAGATTTTTTTATTCAAGACATTTGATGTAGATTAATATGGTCAAATTATAATTGGTTTAGATTTTATACTTTTATTGGTACATTATAGTCTCACAGCATAATATAATTCATAGTGATAGAGACATACATGCACACAGCACTTGGTGAGCTTTCTCCTGGCTCCCTCCCCACTCCCTCCTTCCCCATACAAGATATTGAGATTGGCATTGGTATTCTCACATATGCACATAATGTCAATGGAAATGATTCCTTCATTGATTCTCCCTCTCCACACACACCCCCTTCCCCCAGACCACCTCGCTGGCTCCACTGCAGTTTCTCCTCCATTTTCTGAAGTCCCTCTTATACCCAATTACTCCTGAGCTTCCACATTTGAGAGAAAACATATGACGCTTCACTTTCTGTGACTGGCTAATCTCACTTCACATAATGTTCTCCAGGTCTCTCCATTTTCCTGCAAATGACATATTTTTGTTCTTTATTATTGCTAAGTAGATTCTGCTGTGTGTTTATCCCATAATTTTGCAATCCATTCATCTGTTGATGGACACCTAGGTTGGTTCCATATTTTGACTATTGTGAATTATGCTGCTATAAACATGGATATGCATATATTACTATAATAAGCCCAAAGGCAAGAGACCATTAGAAAGTTATCATCTATCTATCATCTTTCCATACATCTATGTATGTACTTTTTGCAAAAAGTAGAACAAAGCAAGAAGGGTATGTATTAATAATCATAGCACGGGGATTTAATAAAATATCAGTATTACTTGTGCCGTATCTTCTCTGACAAATTATGTGTTGTTTAAATTCAAGATCCAAGGCTGGGCATGGTGGCGCACGCTTGTAATCCCAGTACTTTGGGAGACAGAGACCGGAGGATCCAGGTTCGCAGCCAGCCTCAGCTCTCTCGCTCTCTCTCCCTCTCTCTCTCTCTCTCTCTCTCCTTAGTGAGGCCCTCTGCAACTTCGTGAGACCCGGTTTCAAAATAAAGTATAAAAAATAGGGCCGGGGGTGTAGCGCAGAGGTAAAACGCCACTGGGTTCAATCCCCGGTACCGCAAAAAAAAAAAAAAGATCCAAAAAAGGCTGTCTGATTACATGGGGTAAGAGAAATGGATATATCACTGAATAATGATTTTTATTGTATTGATTGAGAGTTCAGGTAAAGCTTTTTTTTATACCTGTTTGACATTCTTCACAATATAAATATATAACTCTTAAAGTTGCATTTAAAATTAAAGGTCTTAAAATTTATGATTAGTATATGATGTGTACAGTGATTATTTAGATTTCAATCCAATTGCCATTTGAAGCTACTCTCCAGCACCATCCTCTTCCCAACAAACAAATGAACAAAAAACAAAAACAGAAGATCTCAGGGTGTAACTCGGCCTTCGGATGCCTTTTCTGAAAGTGGTGACTCTTAGGCCTCCAGAGGCACGATGGGTAATTGAAAGCAAGGAAAAGCTTGACATCTCTGCCTTCATTTCTCTTCATCTCTCCTCTATTACCTTAAACTCTGAGTCAGGCCCTTGCTCAGTTCTGCAGGTAGGTATGCTGATTATTTAGGGAGTGCTCATCTAAAAGATAGTAACAGTTTAATACCCCTAAATTTACCTATCTTTTCTCCCCTGAAGACTGAGGGGAGGATTGCAGCATGTAGCTGTGCTCCACACCCTTGGAGCAGTGCCTAGAGGTTTCCAGGCATCCCCCCTTCCCTTCCAGGATCACAGGTCTGATAGATAAACAGCTTGAGCAGCAAGTGGACCCCCCTCAGGTGATAAGGACTTCTCCAGAGCCACCTCGTAGAAGCAGAACTGAGAGAATGATCAACCAGAGTGCACATTGACCAACACTGCCTAATGGTGCATACCTCTCACCCTCCCTCATCCCCCAATTCTTCCTGTATTTAAACCCGTCAACACCCAAAAGACAGGGCGGGTGCTGGATCTCACTATGCCTTCCCAATGTGGCCATATTGATTAAGTTTCTTTTTAGGCTTTTCACCACAACCTTTTCTGTCTGAGGAATGGGGTTAGTGGCCAGATCTGGTTAGTTGAAACCTCCAGAATCAGAGTATGTTATAGACACATAACTCAAACTTCTATTTATTTTTCATTTGGTGGAATAAGATGAATTATAATTTCAGTTGGAACTGAACTGATGATTTGGTGCAATGTGAAAACCAAGAAGTCCTCAAATTTCAAAACGGTGACAGCATGGAAAGATCCAATGGTTTAGAAGGAGAGTTTTTGTTTGTTGTTTATATGTGCATGACATATCTCTGGAAAGGATAGAGCATTGTGTTTTCAGGATATTCAGGGAAAATATATCCTAGGAACTTGATAGGTATCTCCCTTGCAATGCACAAGTATGGCTTCCTCATTTTTTGTTTTGGGAAAGATGAAGCAGAAATAACCTAAGCCAATGCATAATCATGAGACAAAGTGGATGAAAACCAAATGTCGTCTTATTAGGTAGTCACTGGGTTATTTGAAAGAGGCAATTTATTGGAGGGGAAGTGGTTCTAATTTTAACTGGTTGTGAATAGTGGATACTTTGTTCAAGTCACTCAAATCCTGTTCTTTTATAAAATCAGAGTAGATAAAGGAATAATTCCTTTCACGCTCCTTATTCTGTGTGTCTCAAAGCCATCATTTGGAATGTAACTTTAAGCTACATAGATTCTGTGAATAAAATTTATCTTAACGCAGCAAATCTTTGCATGGCTTTTTTTTTATTTCGGTACTCAGAGATCATTATGGGACCATAAAAACCATCCTGCTAACTTTATGTCACTTTTTAGAAGGCATTTTAAAAGAAGAGCTGAAGGCAAGACCTACAACTATGTTTGGCTGTTTTAACTTGTAAGTAATTAGCCATTTTGTCAGATTACAAAGAAATCGTTCTCTAGTGCAAAAAGTGGCAGTCATAACACCAGCAGCAGCAACATTTGTGGGAGCAGCTACGGTGCAAGCAAAGGCAGCTGCAAAAGCAACCATCCCAAATTTAAACAGTACCAGAGCACCAGATATCATGCTTCCCATGTCTAATCGACATCTTGTAGCTCTTCTGAAAGGTAATTTTATTTTCCCCATTTTACAAATGAGGGGAAAAAGGGTGAAGATAACTCTCTTAAAGGCGAAGTCACTTTCCCAAGGTCATGGAATTAATAAGGGCTAATAATTCTAATCTTTTTCTTTAGATAGTACTGCTCCCTAAAATATCTTTCTGCCCTCTTACATGCAGCAAAAATTTAATCCACACCTTGCTAGGCCAATATAGTGTTCCTGTTATATTTGAATTATTCATCTTTGTGAATGAGTTTTCATCAATCTAAACCATTTGACGAGCAGTAGGATATGATATACCTTTCAGTGAGCTAACTGTCTAATAACAGTGCTGCCATTCCCAAAGGGTGGATTTGATTAACATTTCACAAGACAAGCATTTTAGCACTTGGTTCATATGTTTCTTCATCTTTGTAGTTATCGCATAATTTGACTTTCTGTTGTTAAATTATGCACTAATATATCTGAGTTGGGCATGCTTCCTACAATCAGTGACTATTAGTCATTGGCTCTGAAGTTTTTTAATAATCCCTCATACTGAGAACTATTTGGTTTGATTTAAAGGGATAGGGCTTTCATAATAACTTTTGAAAAAGGCATTAATTTCTGTTCCCACCCACTTACATTACAGTTTTGAGATATTGCTTTTAATTAAGTTCATGCTTTGATATTCATAACCAGTCTATATACAGCTACCTAAAAATACTGTTCAGATTATAATTCGAGAGGGCATGTTGGTGATTAAATCAAATAACTCTCTAATATAATAGAAAATTATAACAGCTAAATATCATTGGGGTAATTAAAAACTCAAGTGTTTAGTGTCGTTCAAATAGAGCATAACTGGACTATTAGCATTCAGGTCAAAGAATATTATAAAAATAATAATTTATTACTTTGGAATAAACATTAATATACTTACATAAAAATAAAGTGTTGATATCCTAATTGGAATATTTCTTAAGATTATAGATAGGAATATTTAGTGTGATACTGGCAGAAGGGCATGCTGATAAAGAAAACTACTCAATGCTTTGAGGAAAAAAATCACTTTATAGAATTTTTTACTCAAAGATGACATAAGCAACAAGGATATGAATGTTCCCTTATCTTTACCTCTGGTGTGGAGGTTAAAAAAGAAGTAAAATAAATGAACAAACAGATAAACATAGCCCTCTTTAAAATGTAGTAAAAAGCAGTCCAGCACAACTACAAAACCTGAAGGCCTGGGAAAAAAATGTTCATTAAAGAGGCCTTCCCCCAATCTTCCTTCACATGCATTCTTACCTCTTGTGAGAGCAATTTCCACCTGCTTCAAGAAAGCGAAATTTAAAAGCAATCTCTTTAGTTATACCTGTGGATCCCTTCATATCTACATGTCAAAGCAAAATTCTCCAAATGTGAACCCATATAGAGGCTTATTCATTTTCCTTTTCTTTTAGATTCAGTTCCAAAAAAATAAACTAATGCCATGAAATATTTTGATACATGAATTTTTACTTCAGAAAATATTTTTTCTACCTTGAGAGTTCAGAGGTGAGAGAAAGGCAGCTTCTGGGTTAACTATGTAAAACAAAATTTTCAATTGAAAGGGATTGACGTGTGTCTCAGTGGTAGAGCACTTGCTAGCATGTGGGAGGCCCTTGGTATGATCCTCAGCATTGAGAAAAATTAATTGGAATACTCTGTAAATAGAAAAGTCTATCAAAGTAGCATTTTTCTACTTTGAAACACCATAAAATATGAAAAAAATTTTTGCCTGCAAGCATTTCCTGAATAGTAGAGAAGTATATCAAGTTCTTAATATTTATTTATTTATTTATTCATTTATTTATTTATTTTTGTGGTACTGGAGATTGAACCCAGGGCATTGTATGCTAAGGTACACCCTCAGCTCTGTTTTATGCCACTGTACCTGGCTATTAAATCTTCTTAATAGATGGGCTTAAGTCATGGCATCTCAGAGAAACTCAGTTATTATGCATTTTTAAAAATTTAGTACCAAAATATATTATTAGTGGGCACACAAAAGGTAACTGAATTATAAAAAATCAGACCCTAAGAAAACTGTGCATCTACTTAAATTTACCTAATACATGAAATCTAAAAGAAGAAAACACATTATATTTTTCTTCCTGTTTTACAGAATAGGTTTCATTTAACATTTCTTTTTTTTTTTAAACCAGGGATTATGTTAAGCAAAGTAGATAGAGCAGTGAATACATTGGGGGATTTGGCACCATTGAGTTGAATGGGCATGGAGGAAAGAACACTTAGAGTTTGGCTAGAAGATAAGTGTATTATATTTGTACTGCTGCTTCTCACTTGTTCTCTGAACTCTCTAGAAAGAAATTCCCATAGTTCCTTCTGATTCTCCACATTGATATTAGTGCCTCCCAACCAATATTTTGTGTCTACTGACTTCTTAACCTCCATTTTCATAATCTAAAGCCACACGCTAAAACTATCATCACTAAGATATCTCCTGATAAACTGAATTTTTTATTCTCTACTTGTAATTTAAGTTATTATAAGGCATCATTTAATGAACAGCATTCAAATAGAATAAGGTAATTGTCAAGCAAATGATGAGATTTTGTCCTTATGTTGTTATATTGTAACTGCATGTTATATTCTAGTAACAATTTCCCCTTTAAGTCTGCCCACTTAGTTTCTATAAATTCACATTGCAAATATTGCTAAAAATGTATGAAACATGGTATTTAGCATAATGGTGGGTAATACTATTGCAGCTTTTGGGTTTCTACATATCCAGAAGGATGACCAAATATCCTTTATTTTCTACCTAATAAACGTAGTGTGATATTACTATTAAGTATTTAAAAGTTAGGTATCACAATAAGACCTTTCCTACCATTTACTTACAACATTAAAGTTGATTTTATTGGGCATTTTATGTTATTTGCCCCATTTCTACATGAGACAGCCAACCCTCATGGAGGTTATTGTCTGAACCCACCCAGTCCTGGGTGGATCAGCTGTGAATCCAAAACTTATCTGATACAGAAGTCTATAGTCGTAACTGCTTTATAGTCTTTAGAGTATTGTGATTTTCTACTTGTGCTTCCCAATCAAAGGTATACTTGTCTTAGATACTTGTTTTTCAAAATTAAAAACTGACATTAAGCTCATTTGCCTCTAGTTATTACTACATTAATATTGTATATAGTATCTTTCTTTAAAATATTTTGAATATTAACCAACTATAATATAAATGTTCAACAAGACCAGCAAAAAAGCAAATGACTCTTTTGCCACACTATTTTTATTTTGACTTAACACCTTTGGGTCTTTGTATATGAACTCTTATTTGAACACATCTTTATTGCTATCAAATATTTTAGCATTTTTTTTTTTTGCGGAACCGGGGATTGAACCCAGGGGCGTTCTACCTCCGCGCTACACCCCCGGCCCTATTTTTTATACTTTATTTTGAAACCGGGTCTCACGAAGTTGCGGAGGTCCTCACTAAGTAGAGAGAGAGAGAGAGAGAGAGAGAGAGAGAGAGAGAGGGCTGAGGCTGGCCGCGAACCCGGATCTTCCGGTCTCTGCCTCCCAAAGTACTGGGATTACAAGCGTGCACCACCATGCCCGACGTATTTTAGCATTTTAACCTGCTATTATTTATAAATAATTTATATTTGTATATTTATATATGTGTGTGTGTGTTTCATTTGTCACTTAAAATATTTATTGCATTGTATGTCATAAATCATGTATCCATTTTCAAATTGCTAGCCATATCTACTTTTTTTGTGTGATACTTCGGATTGAACCCAGGGACTTTCTACCACTGAGCCACATCCCCACTGAGCTACACCTCCAGCCCTATTTTATTTTTTATTTTGAAGCAGGGTCTCACTAAGTTGTGGAGGGCCTCACTAAGTTGCTGAGGCTGGCCATGAACTTGGGATCATCCTGTCTCAGCCTCCCAAGTACTGGGATTACAAGTGTGTCCCACCACACCCAGCTTCATATTTAATTTTAACCTAGTTTTTCCTACTATAAATCTTGCAGCAATCAAAATTCTTTAAAAATACATGGCTATTTTTTCTTTGAAGTTTATATAGACCTTTAGACTTACAAGAAAACTTTAACTTGTTTTTCCTGAAGTAACTGTTGAGCTCCAAACAGACAACATTAACACAATATACAAGATACACTAAACATTAGCTACTCAAATCTGCTAATGCAGCATTTAAACAGAAAACACAGGTCAGGAAATTTAAAGTGATGACTATGTACTATTGTTCATGCAAAACTGTATTCCAAGCCACCAGGTCACCATAGAAACTAGATATATATGTATACATAATACATATTTTTCTAGTTCTTATGCATTGAAACTACAAAATTATATTAAGTTTGCTTACATACATCCTTATTTCTATTATAAGCATAGATCAAATTGTATTCAAAGAGAATTTAGAATTTATGAGACCTACTTTGATAACCAAATGGTAGGAAAATACAGCCTGTGTCTTTGGGTTGTCATTGAGTGCTTCTCAAATCTTATTTGTTTTTATTTAAATTAACATTCATGTATATTTTGTTAGGTTGGCAATGTGTTTGGTACAATTTTATCTAAGCTTTAAAACATATAAGTCATTCTAATTCCATTTTAAAATTATATGGACCAACTTATATTCTTTTTATATACTTTTATTAGTGCATTACAATTATACATCATAGTGAGGTTTAATATGATTCAAAAATACATACACAGCCAGGTGCAGTAGCACACACTTGTAATCCCAGTACTTGGGAGGCTGAGACAGGAGGATCGCAGGTTTACCGCCAGCCTGAGCTACTTGGTGGGGCCCTCCACAACTTAGTGAGACCCTGTTTCAAAATGAATAAGGAATAGGGCTGGGGGTGTAGCTCGGAAGTAGAATGCCCCTGGGTTCAATCCATGGTACCGCAAAAAAAAATACATACATACAATTCTTGGCATATTTCTTTCGGCATCCCACCTGCTCCTCCATCATTCTTCCTCATACATGTTTATACACCTTCATATACTGCTCACTGTTCCACAAATATATTTTTAATAAAATAGGCCTTGGAAATCATAGTAAATGTGTACCTTAACCCCAATCTAGTTTTGGTTGTTGTTATTGTTACCTGCTTCTTTTTAGGGGAAGTATTTAAATCAATAAATTCCTTATTACATTTTATAGTATCTGATTAAACGATTGATTCTTTCAATAGTCTTAAAATCAAATAAGATAACACATAAGAAGGTAGTAGTATGTGGGTAAGAAAAAATCGTATTTTATTCATTTTAAAATGTCCTCTTCCCCCCATAGGCAAAGCCGTAACATGGGCCACAGACTCCATTTTTTCCTTCCTTCCTCCTCAGAATCTAGGGCTTACACCAGTACTTTGCAGCTCTTCTTTTTAACAGCACATACACCCCCTATCTCCATACATACCTTGTTCCCCTTTCCCCACATGTTGAACAATTTTTACTGCTTATATTGTACCCAGAATTACACTTGTTGATTGTAGTATAGATTCTACAATCTACTTCTAGTTGTTCTAGATACTCAGTTCTTCTAACACAATTGGACATGTCATGAGAATTCAGCATAAAAATGCTAAAATACAACATGCGGAAGGGTTGCAGAACTATGCAGAGGAAGGCAAGAATTTTCATAATGGAAATGGCTTTTGGTACAATACTTGATAGATTAAAAAAAAGAGAGCTTCAAGTAGTAAAATAGCTTGTACAAAAGCAGAAAACTATGAAAGATCAAGACAAGTCAACAATAATGTTGGAATCACAAATTAATTGTTATGAATTTGATAATCATGAAGATATGAGGATGGAATTACAGGCATCCCCCAGTAGCACTTTAGAAATTGCAGGCAAAAAAGAAAAATTAAAAATTGGAAAAAAATAAAGTCTTTAGGTACAAAGGAATGTATCAGGCTATCTGCTTAAAATTAGGTATTTAATTATAAACATGATGTATCATTCATAAAAGGGATTTTTAAACTATTTAATAGGAAGCCAATAAAACATTTTAAATATATTTAAATGATACTATTGAATTCATGAATTAAAAAACATGAGATGCACAGTTAGGAAGAAAAGTTATTTAAAAAAAATACTTCATTGGCTGGGAACAGAAAAATAATGTTTCTGGTTTCACATTATGACCACTCCTTGCACTCTGTCATTTTCTTGATATTGCTTGTGAAAATTTTGGCAGTCTGTAGGCCCTAGTCTCATCATTTCATGTAGGGGAGATGAGTGATATGACATTAGTCATAAAAATGTTTCCCATTAAACATCCTCCACAGCCAGATCCTGATTTTTCAAACTCCTTTGTCCCAGCAAGAATAATTTTCAAACACAAAAGACAATTGGAAGGATAGATATTAATAGTTTCATCTGTTATATTGTTAAGCGTCCTACAGAGGAACTTACATTTCATCATTTCAACCTTAGTCCATCTGGCTCAGTCATAGGAAGTAGGATATATCACCATATATGGCGTGCAATGTTTTTCTTCTCTGAAGAATTTCCAGCAAAGTCTCTGTAGAAAACTGATCCTAGTTGTGAGGTCTTCACATTGAAGCATGGTTATGGAAGCCTTCCAACTTAGAAAGGAAGAAGGTAAAGTCTCAGTAACTTAAGTATATTTATTTTATGGTTAAAAGTTCAACTCTCCTGAATTTCCATCCAGGAGCATATCATATATTTTATTGCAAACAGAGTGTTCATCAAAACATGACACTTCCTTTATTCAGTCATGAGTTCTCTTAAATAAAAACTAGTCATTTTGTGCACACTCTACATGGGTAAGTAAGATTTCAAATATTTGCATGGTAATTAGTTATAGCTGTATTTTCACAGCTGCAAGGTACTGACTGAAAATATATAGAAACATTTGATATGTTGCAGCATTTATCTCTCTTTCTCCATCTCTCTCCCTAATATATTACTTATATATATTTCCCCTAATTTGAATAGTTCTATTTAATTCTATTCAGTTATATGAGAGTATCAC
Source organism: Glis glis (assembly GCA_004027185.1). Lineage (NCBI taxonomy): Eukaryota > Metazoa > Chordata > Mammalia > Rodentia > Gliridae > Glis > Glis glis. The sequence goes on along the minus strand of PVJS01005958.1, from coordinate 21,358 downwards.
TGGGGTAAAATTGAAACTATCCCAACATTGCCAGTGTTTAATGTGGAAAGTAAAACTCTTTATATGAAAAATGAATACACTTACAGTTATGTTCATAGGTGAGTGTAGCTCTTCATCTCAAAATAGTGGTCTTAAGATCATGTCAACAGAGGAGCAGATCAGGGGCTTCAGTGAGGTGAAGGGTGGGAACTACAGCCTGGGTGTGATGGGAAAATATCTCTTCTATCTATATTTTCTTTTCATGTTCATTTTTTACTTAGCAATACCTAGAAATTCTTTTTATACAGTGATTCTCCCTTTTCAGAACATTCTGTACATAAGCTCCACTTCCTCCAAGGAGATGCAGGGGACAGCAGAGAGTACAATGGAATAAACTTGTGTACCTTTACTTATTTGTGTTTAGCAAAAAGTATACACAAATATCTGTATGTATATATTGGTGTCTATGTGTACACATGTGTATTTGTATATCTATATTTATCTTTCTAGTTTCTAAGCTCAAATTAATTTTAATCTACTAATTTTCAATCACTGAAGAAATATCAGCCTGTGTTGGAATTAATAAGAAGTCATACGGCAAATGCAAAACCATATATAATGAGCCTTATAAATGATCCTTATAAAGTATGTGAATAATTTTTGGAGGAGAGTTTAACCTGTATTTTGTTTGTGTTTGCTGTGCTGATCTAGAACCAGACTCCTTTAAAAGGCGATATAACACTATAGATTAAATACACACACACACACACACACACACACACACACACACACTCAAATGGAGCTTGGAATAAGGACTCAACTAGATCAAATTTTCTTTACTCTCTTATTAATTTTTTGAACCTAGGTAAGACATTTGCATTTTATGGATTTCAAAATCTAGGTGAGCTTAAGGAATTAAAAAAATATAGATTTGTAAAGTATCATGGATAAGGTTATATTCCAAACATGGTACTTCACACAATGCACAAGAGTGTAATACACACACAAAATGTTTAAATGCTTTTGTTTATAGGACTTTTCAAAAATGACTCTATGGATAAAAGTAAAAAGCCTTGTTTGCCTATATGGACTCATACAATGAACTGTCTAATTTTTGAAAAATAATATCCACATGTAAAACCACTGATAAAACACAAACATAATATAAATCTTCAATGATTCAGTAAATGACCGAAAATGAAGGGCAACATATGCTTTCATTTGTCTAGAATTAGCTCAGGCATTTCTGAGTTGGAGTCTTAGCAATTGTACTAGATTTATGAGTGAATTCACTTAGGGAAAGCTTTTAGAACAGCTATTTAATCATAGATCCGTACATGTACTTATTATACTTTTTCAAAGAATTACTCCTCATATAATTTGTCTCTCTAATGAAATTTGGATACTTTTCATATAACTAATTTTTTTAGTTATTTGTGTGCATTAACATGTATCACTATGCTTCTCTATATCAGATCAAACTATTAGTAAATATATCTATTGATCTTTAATTCCCATTTATTAAATTAGTGAATTAAAAAATCATAAAATTGTTAAAGTAGCAAAGGTAGACTTTTCTCCTAAATGAACTTTTTTGCTTACTCGTAAATATTGTTTTCCCACAGATTTCTATACTTTCAGACTTCACATTTTTCAAGGAATTTTCTTCACTCTTATGATTTTGGCAATTCCTAATATGTGAATAATTTGTGAATAACACATCTCTAACACAGATCTTGCCCTGCACTTCAGGCCTACATTTTTAACCACCTATTAGGCATTGATTACTACTTCTCCATGGGTATAGCAAAACCAAGGTGCCCGAAACTGAAAACAATTTTCCTTCAAAATTTATTTCTCTTTAATCACATCATCATCAATGAAGTTACACAATCATAACACATGTAATTTGTCTTTAAATCTTTATTCTTCTCACTATGCATATAGATTGGTGACTAATCCTACTGCTTCTACCTTCTTAAAAATTAAGTATCCAACTCACCAGTTCCATCTCCACTGATACTGATGGGTTTTCTTTTGGTGGGGGTGGGCTTTTGATTTTACTGGTGTAGTGTAATTATACATTATAATCAAGTTCAGAGTGATAGAGACATACATGCACACAACACTTGGTGAACTTCCTCCTGGCTTCCATCCCACTCTCTCCTCTTCTCCGTACTTGATTCTAAGATTAGCATTGATGATTTTGTATATGTACATAGTGTAAATTAAAATGTTTCTTGCATCAATTCTCCCTCCCTTACCCCACCTTCCTTCCCCAAACCCCCTCCATCACTCCACTGGGATTTCTCTTTTTTCTGGACTCCCATACTTATCCCAATTTCTTCCTAGCTTCCACAAAAGAGGGAAAACATATGACCCTTAATTTTTTGTGACTGGCTAATATCATTTAGCATAATATTCTCTAATTCCATCCATTTTCCTGCAAATGACATAATTTTGTTCTTCTTTATGGCTGAGTAGAATTCCATTGTGTGTATTTCCCATAATTTTATAATCCATGAATTTGTTGATGGATACTGAGGCTGGTTCCATAATTTGACTATTGTGAATTGGGCTGCCATAAATATAAATATGCATATATCACTATAATATTCTGGTTTCAAACCCTTTGGAAAGATACCCAGGAGTGGTATTGCTGGATCTTATGGTAGTTCCATTCCCAGTTTTCTGAGGAACCTCTGTACTGTACTGATCTCCAAAGCAGCTGCGTTAATTTGCAATCCCACCAACAATGTATAAGAGTTCCTATTTCCCCACATCCTTGCCAGTATTTATTATTGTTTGTATTTTTGATGACAAATTTGGGTTAGGTGGAATCTCAGTGTACTGCTTTATTTCAGGCAATCATAATTGCAGTCTCCTAACTAGTCTACATGCTTCCTTTTGCAAAACTTGGCAAGCAAACCTTTCCAAAGCCAGTAATATCAGTAAGAATGAAAATATAATCTCCATTATCTTCCAGCTTCAAGCTATTCAGTTACTTCCTTTTGGCAACTACATAAGATAAAAAACTCATAGCCCAGATGTAAAGCTCACCATAACTGGGCCCCTGATGAGCTCTCAAAAGTTATGATCTTTAAGTTCTGCTCCCATACATCTGAGATATCAGTCAAATGAAACTACTTGGTCTTCTCTAGCTACTTGAAATTATAGGAATAAAAAGATAATAGAAATCATTATAATAATGATATCATGATGATTAAGAAACTTTCCAAATGGTCCAAAAGAAAGTAACTCTGTGGGTTTGGTTGGGGTGCGGAGAGGGATTGAAAGTCACTGCAGTGTGAAAATTATAATAAAAGACAAGTAATGACTTTTCAAGGATGTGTTGTGGAACTTACAAATGAGATTTGTAAATATGTGACCCAGTTGCTGGCAATAGCTAACTAGATTAGAAAGTTATAATGTCTTTTGTTTTATCATTTGATGAAGAGTAATGAAATTAGTATATTCTTAAATTGGCTCTAAACTTTTATGGCTATACCTCATTTATCTCACATTACTGAGGAAGGACAATGTTCTTTATATAAATGAAATGCTCAGATAACTAAAGGTATCTTCAAAAATTAAGTAGAGTTCTAGTTCCAGAATGGAGACATGAAGAACTCACAGACCCTCCCCCTAGAGAAACAAGAAAACTGGTGAAAGATCACAGAAAATAATTTAAAAGTGTCTGGAAATTGTCCAAGGACATATATTATGTGAAAAAAACCTTTATTCAAAAAAAAAACCCTAAAGTTCTGTAAGAATATCAAGCATCTGTGGCATTTGAGACACATTTTCTCCCTGTCTCCCACTACCCAGCTCAGCTTGGAGGGAGACTACAGGTGAGTAGGTAGTCACGAAGACCAAGCTCCCTTTCTCCTCATCTCCCAATCAAAGGTTACCATAGCTGAAATTGGGAGGGCCAGAGCATTTCCTCCAAGTCTAATTAAAAAGGCTCAGTGCCTAATGTGTACATCCAAAAAGTTAGGAAAAACCTCCCTCTACCTAGCCCTACATATGGGATGGGTATTCTATACCAGGCATGGAAGGCCTCAATTACTGGTATCCTCTCCCCAGCTTGTTAATAGGACAGTGGTGCCACATTGGGAGGGGCAAGCTGAGACTCATATGCAGCACATATAGTAGTAGTCCAGAGTTTTTCCAAAAAAAGAGGAAATTCATAATAATGGTAAGATTCAAAATTCTCCCTAAGTTAGCTTACTTTATGCTGAAATAAAATATGGGGAAGTTCACTTTTAAGGACATTCCTGAAACTAGTTTTCCTTATGTCAGGGGTCTGGTCAGGGACCAGCTGTGGTTGCAAGTGATGAGATCCCCAGGAGGAAAAAAAACAAGCAGAGTTGCCATCTTGAGGAGAACAAACAGCAAACAGCAACTTTGGTTACAGACCCATTCCTTATATAGGGTTCAGGGCAAAATAGCACATGTTCACGTCAACATGATGTGCGCATGCACATTACACTTTGCTTAGACATTGTACATAACTATATGTAGTGCACACATGCCAGATGTGCGCATATCTGCAGTGCTCATGCACAAGATGTGTGCGCATCTACAGCTCTCAGGGTCATTCCGGTCACCACCAGCCTGTACTCCCTCTGTGTCCCTACACCTTATGTGAGAAGAACAGTTCAAACCATAGATAATGTATTTCATGAAAGACAATGAAAAAAAGAGACAGCAAAGATGAGCCCTGCTGTGGTTTACCATAAACAATAACTCTGCCTGAATTTAATTAGATCTAAAAAGGGAGCAATTTTTATACCAAAGTGTTGTTGAAATTAACAGCAATAAGGGGGCCTAACATGGGTGGGTATTATACCAAGTTAAACATATGTTTTAACAGATACCAGGGAGAGAGACAAAGACTGCCCTGCCATTTCTCATTAAATAGAAAATATTCATAGAGAATATGATAAAAACGTAGTACATGGAAATTCTGGAGCTTAAAAGTACAATTTAAATTTGAAGAATCACTGGAGGAGATCAACAATAGGCTTGAACTAGCAGAAGAAATAATCAGCGAGTCAAAGTCTATTTATAGAGAGGTTGTGATCTGAAGAACAAAGAGAATGGAGATAAATGAAGATAATATAGCATTAGAGGAACACAAAACACTTTAAGTGAACCAACATAGTATAGTAGAAGTACTGGAAAGAAAGGAAAAAGAGAATGGAACTGAAAAAATTTTCAGAAACAATGGTGGAAAACTTCCCAAATTGCTGACAAACATTAGCATACTTATTCAGACACATCAACAAGCTCCAAATAGGATAAACTCAAAGAGATCCACACACAGCAGAGTAAATATGCTGATAGTCAAAGAAAAAATCTTGAAAGCAACAAGAATAAAATTGCGTATCACGTAAAGGGGAACCAATGAGATTAAGAGTTGAATTCTTAACAAAAACAACGAATGCCAGAAGTAATGAAGTGACATTGGATTGCAAACTAGCTCAACCACTATGGAGATCAGTGTGGAGATTCCTCAGAAAACTGGGAATGGAGCCACCATATGATCCGGCTATACCACTACTGGGTATCATACCAAAGGGATTGAAACTAGAAAACGACAGTAATATATGCATACCCATGTTCATAGCAGCACAATTCACAGTGGCCAAATTATGGAACCAACCTAGATGTCCATCAATAGATGAATGAATTACAAAATTATGGGAAATGCACACAATGGAATTCTACTCAGCAATAAAGAAGAACAAAATAACAGCATTTGCAAGAAAATGGAAAGATCTGGAGAACATTATGTTAAGTGAGGTTAGCCATTCACAAAAAAGAAGGGACATATGTTTTCATTAATATGCGCAACCTAGGAAGTAGTGGGGACACAAAAGGGATTCCAATGACAACAGAGACCCCTCAGTAGTGCAAGGGAAGAGGTACAAGGGAAGGGGAAGGGCAAGAAAGAAGTGAATCTATAGAATTACTATCATAAACAGTGTGTACATATGAGATTATACCAACATCATTCTCAGTGCTACATGTGGGGGGGGTGGCGGGGGGCAACACCAAGAGCTGTGTGCATGTATGTTAACACCAAACTGATACTCATTGTGATGTGAGACTACAATGCACCAATAAAAACATATTAAACAAACAAACAAACAAAAAAGAGTTGAATTCTTAACAAAAACAATAAATGCCAGAAGTAATGAAGTGACATTAAAAGTACAGAGGAAAACAATCTGCCAACCAACAGTCTTATAGCTAACAAAACTATTTTTCAGAATAAACAAAAAGATACTTTCAGATGAATAAAAACTGAGACAGTCCTTATAAATTCAGATAAACCACCCTAAGGCACAGGATGTACATACACAAACTTATCAAACCCAAATATTATGCTGAGCACGGGAAGGAGAGAAAGGGGAGGGAACGAGGGTATGAATTGGGAGAGGGCTAATTGACTGATGTGTGCATGTATACTTCTACCACCCTGAAAATCAAGATGTATGAATACAATGAATCAATTAAAAAAATACTGAAGGAAGTTCTGTAGTTTAAAGAAAGTAAATTTAGATGAAATTTGAATCCACATGAAAAAACAAATAGCATTAGTAGAGGTACTTCTGGAGTTATAACATATAAATGCAATTGCATAAAACAATATGTACATAGCCGAGTGCAGTGATGCATGCCTGTAATCCCAGTTCTTGAGAGGCTGAGATAGGAGGATTGTGGGTTTGTGGCCTGTTTCAGTATCTTAGCGAGAACCTCCACAACTTAGTGAGACCCGGTTTCAAAATATTTTTCTAAATGGGTTGGATGTGTAGCTTAGTGGTGGAATGCCTCTGAGTCCAATCCCCAGTACTACAGAAAATAAAATAAAATGCAGTGTGCACACGATTGTACTGTTTGGCCTGTAATATAAAATGTAACATTTGATAAAGCAGCACAAAGAAAGTGGGCAAGAACCAGGAACCAAGAACTAATGAAAAGAATCAGAAATGGAAAGTAAATGCAGAAATAAAAAACTGTAAATATTTACTTGTTTTCACAGCTTCCATAATAGATATAATATCATATAAATTATAGAAATGCATTGTCATTTTGTACCATATATAGCTATAATATGAATATTAATAATAGGATAAAATGGGAAAAAGAATAGAACCATGTAGGAGTGTTTTTACATTTTACTAGAATTGTTAATGTAAATCTGAATTTGACTCTAATTTAAAATGAATATGTAAGAGCCACCACAAAGAAACTAGCCCCCCAAGTATAATTTGAAAAATTAAACAGGTTTAAGTAGGTATAGTATTAACTAAAGTTAAAAACATCTAAACTATCCAGAATAAAACTTTATAGATTTGCTGCCTATATACTTTTTTTCATAACTGAAATTCTGTGGACATGGATTAAATCCTCCTGGACACTTTGAGATTGTTATTATGAGTATAATTGACAATGCCAATGTGTTCAAATGGCTAGCCTATAAATGAGAAGTTGAAATATCTAGAACTCCGCCATTAACCTATCTGCCTTGTTTCCCCTTTGTTACTTGGCAAGTGATAATACTTTCTTTGTGCTCACATTGTAAGATATATTAAAATGTGATTATTCCTTTTGAAATTTAGGTAGCTGATCTTGTCAAATAAGTCACTTCTGGATAAATGTTCACATTTAGTTAGCTAGTTGCTGCTTGAATTCTCAGCTCCTTGGGGGCTAGTCTAATTATAAATAGGACAGTATAACCATGAAACATAACAAATTTGTGCAGACATTTGAGATTTTGATGAGGAAAATGGGGAGATCTTATTTTGTAATACTAATTTGATAGCAAAGCCTCACTCCAGGCAGAGTGTTGTGAACAAAAATCAACTTCTTTATACTGTTTTCATCTGTGAAATAAATGGATCTTGATATGCAAACTTTCTTGAAGTCTGTCACAATACTTCCGTAATGCTTGTTCATCTGTTCTCTTTTAAATGTCCTGATAGTTAATGTCGGAAAGACAATAATGAAATTCATAACAAAAAGCAAAGGTTCTGTGTTATGGAATCCCACTGACTGATAACTGGTAGAAACTTATAGAAATCCTGTGTTTTAGAATATTTTTCTATTGTTTAAAATTTTCTTCAAAGAACATGTGGCAATTCTAGCAGCCTGCTGAGTATTAACAACTCAAGAACAATACTGAAGAAAATGGATTACAAACTTGCATTCACTTGATACTTAATTTATCATGTCCAAGGGGTATAAGTAGATTCAAGATGTCACCAGCTGTAGCTTTTATTTATACATTTACCATTGCAAAACTTTCTATCCAGTACTAAGCCTCTGAGTTCCTAAAGAGTCTTTTGCTTTGAAATTATAAAAGGTGTGATAATCTCTTCTCCATGTGTTCATACCACTCTCAAGCTTTGCAATTCTGTGGCACACACTGGATTTTAAAAATGGATATTATGCCAGCAACCTAGGAAACTTTTGGATGAGAAAGTGAATGGAATGTTAACAAAGTCAAAAAGCTAAATATTGAAATACTCCTACAAAATTAAATGCTTCCACTGAGACCCTGCAAACTGTATCTCTCCAGAAAGTAACATTCGAAGAGAAAGAAAAGCTCAAATACTTTACACGTTCTGGGCAAAATGTTCTAAATGATAAGATCTTTGATTGTCTCGTGTGTGCAAGTGTTATAGGGCCACGAGTTTTCCTGGGTTCTTATCTCCCCAAAAGAAAGATGAAAGATTTCATTTGGAGGATGCAGATAGGATAGGTATAAAAAGACTTTATTGGGTAGGTTCCACAGGAGGGTAGTTGAGTGGAGTAAAGGAGAGAGAGGAGCCAAAAGGGCGTTCTAGTTGGCCCCATGGTCTTTTCTTAGATCATCTAGAAATCCCACCCCTTTTTATGCATAGTAATTTGGGTTTTCTGCAATGGCTTAGTGCAACTGCCATGTGGGAAATCTAAAGCTCCAATGTAATAGGCTGGAAGTCTCTGACCACTGCTGAGCGGGGCAATCACTGTCCCAAAATTTTAACCCTGTCTTGCTCATAGCTAGCCAGCTACCTAACACAGGGATTTCAAAACCTACATGAAAGATATTCCTTATATGTAAGAAGTAAGAGATTCAGTTTGGCAGCCCAGAATAATGCTACCTATTATGTAGTATTGAATGATATCCTGGTGTCCCATGGAAAGTTTATATAGTTCATAGAAATCCCTAATTTACTCTCAGAAGGTTTATAGTCTCAAGATTCTAGAGAATCTCAAGATTCAGATTCAGAGTTCCCCTTCCAACCAGAGATAATTCTAACAGAGTAGTCTAGGGCAGGGTTTTTCAACCTTAACACTATGTCCTTTTGGGGCTACACAATCCTCTGCACTGAAGGGCTTCAATGTGCATTAGAAGATCATTAGCAGCCTCCCTGGTCTGTAGGAATTAGATGCAAGCAAGACTATTCTTCAAATTGAAATAATTCAAAATGGATCCATACATTGCCAAATGGACTAGTCAGAAAAGCTAGGATAAAAATAGGAAGCAGAAGGGACTTCAGTCAAATGAGGAAAGAAAACAGTAAAGTAGCAGAAGAGGATTGGAGGAAGGTGGTTGGGAGAGGAAAACAAGAATTGAAGAAGGGAACAGTTTTTATGAGGTTACATCCATACAAGGCTTCACTACCCATCTTACTAACATGTATGTGGAGGGGGCAGTTACAAGGAGGGCAATGCACCAAGTGAGGTTTGCATATGTGTTTTGTATTACTTTAACTCATTATGATGCATAACTACATTGCACCAATAAAAGTGTATTAAAAAGAGTGTATTAGTTTCCAATGCTGTGTAGTAGATTATCATTAACTCATTAGGTTAAGACAACACAAATTTATTGTCTGTTAATATTTCAATGTCAATTCCATCTAAAACTCAGGTTGGAACTTAATTGTCATTACAAGGGTTTTAGGAAATGGGGCCAAATGGGAAGTGTTAGTGTTTAGTGGAACCGTGCTGTTATAAAATGGGCTTTTGTAGTGATTTTCTCTCTTGCTCTTCTACCTTCTGTCAAGTGATGATACAGCAAGAGGGCCCTGGCCCTTGCCAGTGCTTTGATCTTGGACTTCCCAGACACCAGAATTCTGATCCAAAAAAATTATTTGCCATAAGTTATCCAGTCTTATATATTATTACAGTGGCACAGATGGACAAAGGTACTACCTCACATTTTATATGATCAGGAATCTGAGTGTGAGATAGCAGGATCTTCTGCTCAGGATCTCTCACTGGGCTGTGGTCACAGTGCTGACTGGATTGCAGTCCTTCTCACGTCAGTGCACAGTGGGTATTTTCCTAACTGATAACTCACACATTATTTGTCTGAGCCCCCCAACTGCTAAAACACAGTAGGCTGACAGATGATCCGTAAAATTAAACACACTTATACACAAACATGAACACGCGGTACAGAAATACAGCAGGTGTTGTCCCAAACAATCACCTCTGAATATGGGGTGCACATACTTAACTGCTTCCATCTTCAGGTGGAGTGAGCAAGTCGTGATTTCACTAGCATCCAAAGTTCCTTTATAGGACTAAATTATGATTATTATCATAATATCATAATATCAATTATCATATTGGTGACGGTTTGATAAGGAACCTGATAGTGAAAGTCTTTACTTCCTTATCTTATTTTTCTACTTATCTCTTGGAAAATAAAGTCATAGGTGTGACAGAGAAAAATCTCAATTTAGATAAAAATATAAAAAAATTGTTTCACATAATAGTAAAAAGGACTTATTCACAAGATGCATAATAATCAATAAAAATGAATAAGTAAATTAATAAATACTATGTAAAATGACAACTCCAGTCACAAACTGGAATAATATTATCACAATCAAAGAGATTAATATCCAAACAAAAGCAAACAAAAAAATCAAAAAAGTTCACAAATCAATTCAAAAAGATAGCTCAGACACTAGGCCAAAATCTACCAAAAGTGTTTTATAAAACATAAATCAAAATGATTACTACAATTTTGAAATATTTTCAAACTCATGAGTAATCAGGTAGATATGCATTAAAACCAAGAGGAAATATACCTGATTATTAGTGATTGATTTTTGTGGTATCATTAAATAAATTGAAGATTTATGCATCTTCATCGTAACAATTCACTCCTAGTGTTACTCTATGCATTTGATAATAAAGCAGCATTGTTCACAATAGACTAAATCTTTTCAAATCTATCAGTTGTGTTGTATAAAGGTCATGTAAAGTTCAAAAACGTATATGTTATATTGTTTGTTGAGACATATTTAGGTAATCAATTTCTTAAAAGTTACTAGAAAATGTTAAAACAAAATATAGCAGATAATTACACAAATTACATGCCAATGATATTATCAAAAATATGCAAATAATATCAGCTTTAAAAATATACATGCATATTAAATTTCCTTATTTATTCCTAAGAATGTGAGACATCAACTGTCAGATTTGTAAATTAGAGGATGTGTTAATAAAGCAACTGGTGGAGTTGATATCTTAAATTCAAGTAAGATAATTTCTTTCTTTGAACTTTCCCTTTTCATATCCTAAAATTCCATTTAAAATAACAATCCAATTACAAGTTAGAAAAAGGATAGAATATTTCTCAGCCTTGTATAGAAATTTAAGTAATTTTTGCATAGAAATTTAAGTGATTTTTTGCATGTAAAACCTAATATTTAGAGGGATAAGTCCATTATCCATGTATTTTATCAAGAAATCTGGTCCTTACGTTTAGCTTCTAACTCCCTAATGACTAGGGGAAGCTAATTTTCTTGATGGCATATGTTATTTGACCATTATCTAATTTCCATTGCTCTGGCAGTCAGAATTGTCTAGATTATGGCACATTACCAAACAACTCCACGAACCAACACCTTAAAATAGGGCATGTTTATATGCTCACAGTAAGTATCCACATGGCTAAGCATGTCAGTTGACAGGGGCCCTGGGTATCTGAAGGACTCAGGCTGGTGGAAGCTCCATTTCAACCCATCATACCAAAATGACCACAGCTAAAGGATAGGAGTATAGCAAGATATGAATTAGTTTTAAAAGCCTCTACACAGAACTGACACCTAGAAATTTTGTTTACATTTCTTTGGACAAAGAAAATCACCTACACCAGTTGTGGTGTAGGCCTGTAACCCTAGCAACTCAGAGGCCGAGGCAGGAGAATTGCATGTTCCCAGCCAGCTTGGGAAATTAGTGACAACCTGTCTGAAAATAAAAATAAAGAGATCTGGGTATGTAGCTTAGTGGCAGAGTGCCCCTGGGTTCAATTCCTACTTCTGAGAAAAAAAAAAGTCACCTAGCCAGTCTAGCTTCAAATAGGGTAAGAATATTTAATTCTTTTATATGCCTAGAAGGAGAAATGAAGTATGTGTAAATAGTTCTAATAACTATCACAATAAATGAGTTGTTATTTCTTTCTAGAAGCCTGTACATTCAGGAATGTAACTAGGAAATAACTAGGTTGATTGAACCTTGCTATTACTTAATGAACATTTTCAATCTGCAGACTCAAGACTTTTATTATATGAATGTGTTTTTACACATTCGATCATTTCCATAATTGTTCTCCATCTGTTTCTTTTTCTCCTTCTGGAAGTCATATATCTTTAATCTTTTTCCGAAGTCTTATTTTTTCATCTCAATTTTAATTTCTTTATACTTTGATCTCTTTCGAGATATTTCTCCTACTTGTTATTTCAAGCCACTAGGAAAGGTCATTACCCTTTCCTTCAGCTATCGATTTCTTTTTTGTTTTGCTTCTCAAGTCTTGCCTTGCTGTTATTTTTGAAGCCGTTTCTTCACTTCCAGAAGTTTTATTTGTGCTACACTTGAATCTTCTTTAGTGCACTTGCTATTTTTCTCTCAAGTGTTCTCTCTCCTCCAGCTGTTCTGTTTCATTAGGAGTTGCCGGATCCACGTGTTTGCTTGTATTTTTCTCTTGGCTCTTCTTGGATTTGCTATTATTATTATTAATTTGCTTGTTTATGTTTTTAGCTGTTGGGGTGTCTTAAGAGACAGCAAGAATGATTTATTTCTCTTTTGCTGGGGGTTCACTAGCCAATAAGTTGCCAGTGCCTGCAGCATGCGGAGGCCTCTCTCAGGAGTCTTCTAAGCGGCGAGGGCTGGCGCCTTTTCAGTTTAAGAGACAAGGAGGACTCCTTGTTTCAAAACTCCATCCTCTGAAAGACTCCTGAGAAAAGGTTCTGTTCAGTATTAGTGGCACAATTTTTCACTTTCAAAATTCTAAAGTAGTTAAGACCTTGAGCGGTCCAAGCTGTTCAGGGCAAGGAGTATGCGCTATCAGATTGTCATCTTTTCTTTTTCAAACAAGAATTGGAAAGTCACAGAGCCTGATATTTAATAACAAAACCAAAAACATAAAACCATTTTCTTCTTACAATATCAAAAAATGCTTAACATATTCAAATTCTAGTGTTTTCTTTAACATAGAAAAATAGAAATATATGGCATAAATGATTAAATATTTCTTAATACACAAATGACTTTTTCAGACAAAATTTCTTGGCTGGATACACCATACTATTTCTTTTTTTTTTCTTCTCTTTCCCCTCTATCCTTCTCCAAAACAAGCTGAAAGCCCTTGGTATTAGTAATCAAAACTTTTTTTTAAGTATCTGAAAAGTTTAAATTTATATAAACAAATGAGTGAATTAAGTACCAGCCTCAAAAGAAGATGGATGAACATAGAGTATAAAACCATTCCTCATTTGTCATCAAAAGTTTCAGCCAATGAAAGAAACCTCCCTTCTGCATCGAAGTTTGCTATCCTTTACACCAGTTGCTTTAATAATAGATAATTATAGCTTGTCTGCATACTTCCTAGAGCTTAAATTGGATATAATTTTCTTCATTTCCTGTCTTAAGTCATTTTAAAAATTTGTTGAAAAATTTTAAACATCTGTCTAATTCCACTGAAGAGGTGGCTATGTTTTCTTTATAAGTGAGACAGTCTATGTTTAGCTTTTTTTCTTGTGTGTGTATATTCAGCATGATGATTTGATATAAATGGGGTTATACATCTACATCATACATTTGTGAGCCATTTGAAAAGTCTAGAGAACTTTTCAAAAAGAAATTTAAGATAATTATTTTATTATGGCTCACATGATCACATATGAAGACAGACTGTCTTTGTTTGATATAATGGCTCCAATTACTATCTACAGAACATAGACAGGCACCTACTTGTCCTAGGAGACAGAAGCGTTCTGAACATCATGTCTCACTTGCTTTCAAGTCAAACTTGGTTTTCATTTTTTGGCAGCTGTTCAAGCTTATTACTACATAATTGGCACCAACAGCTGCCTCTGCTGTGTAAACCATATGAACATCACACAATCCACAATCTCACCATCGCATTTAGTATTAGGACACTTTTTGTGCAATGAGGTGTGTAGGCACAAAAAACAAAACACGTATGGAGACTATTATTATCTTGGATTCACACAAAAATACCCTAACAAGATTCCTTTCAGCCTCTGAAGCTGACACAGTGCAATCTTTTTCTTAAAACCATTTATGCATTCGTTTATTTTTCTACCTTGCTTTGGCTGGCTTGGAAATGAGAGGAGGACATAAATTCCAAGAATAATTAAAATAAACTAACAATACACTTGTAAAAGGACACAACCTTTGCATTTCGTACTTAAAAACAAATTATAAATCTATCTTTAACTTATGAGCATAATTTAAAATAATGAGCAGGAAAGACATAAGGTTAAGTAGGGCTTTATCAAGATATTATGTTGAGGCATATGGAGTTTTATCCAGTTGATGATAAGGTGAACTGAAGTCTCTAATTCGGAAGCATATCTCCTTCTGGTACCATAAACCAAACATTTATCCATCTGCCCTCTCAGTGGGATGCAGACCTCTGGCCCATAATAGAATTCACCTTAAGTATGTTCACTAAAAAACAGCTGTTCCTCTTAATCACACTACAATAAATGTGTGGTAAGCTTAGAAAATGCATCCTGGCTAACAACGATACAGCTAGAATAAACAAGACCATTTAGTTCTTTGCAACAAGTAACCCAATTTGGTCATTAATTCATTTATTCATTCACTTCTACATGGCTACATTAAATATATTGAAGCTCATTATATTATACCAGGGAAAATTCAGGATGTGGGGGTCTAATAAATGGTATTAATACACATATACTCTAACAGAAGATATAAGATGAGGAGATGAATGTAAACATAAAAATGTATGTGCATAAGTAACAGCACTATAAATTAACATATGCATATATAAACACACATTTTATCATTTCAGTTGTTAAAAAGGAATTTAGCTATAACTAGAGAACAAAATAATTATCTTGAATGTTTTCTAAATCTCTTCCTTCTTCAAGAACACAAATTTTCTTATGGCTTGATTCATTTATGTCCTAAAACTAACTGAAACAAAGACTTCCAATGTGGTTTCCTGATCTGTCCATTTTCATTCAGTCTACTGTCATCAAGCCTCTGATCATGTGCTTGAAATAAAACCCGGTGTGGTTTTAGTCCTTTATCAACTTATTTCAAATTACCCAATGATATTAAAATATGTGATCTTCCTAAAACATATTTATTATAGCATAGCATTGTTTGGAAAACTAGAGAACTACCTGGTTTTGTTTCTTAACAACCTAGTTTCCCATGATAAATTGTTCACAGCACCAAATCTAACCCTGCAAATAAACTCCTAGTCTCAAAAAACTCTCTCTCACACACAAGCAGAAACACATTTCCTGTGTTTGAGCCTCCATTTCCATATAATATTCACCAACATTGGATCTGTGATTGCACTTATCTGTAAGATCACAACATCCTGATGGTTTGTTTCCACTGTTTCTAGTCTGGGGGAAGCAAAAGAGTTAAAAATAATTCCTTAAATGAATGCATGCCGAGTTTCATAAAACGTTTTTCTCTACATTGTTTAAAATGATCACATAGCTTTTATTCTTTGTTTGATTTTCAAATGTTGAACTAGTATTCCTTTACTGGAATTGGCTCTAATTGCTCATAATTCATTATGCCTTTTTCATGGATTTTATTTGCTAATGATTTTCTATCTATATTTGTGATGAATATTTGTAGTTTCCTTTTTTTTGTAATGTTTTTCTCTGGTTATGGCATCAGAATAATGCTGGACTCATAAATTAAGTTGAAATGTATTCCTTCCCATTCTATTCTCTGGAAGAGATTGTGTAGAATTAGCAGGGTGTCTGTCCTGTATGTTTGGTAGAACACACCAGTGAATCCATCACAGCCTGGGCATTTACTTTGTTGAATACTTTACAACTCATGTTTTTTTTTTATTATTTCATTTTGAATGAATTTTGGTAGTTCTTGTATCTTTTAAGGATTGGTTCATTTTACCTATTATTTATTTATTCATTTATTCATTTTGTGTGTGTGTGTTACTGGGGATTGAACCCAGGGATAGTCTACCTCCAAGCCACAGCCCCAGCCCTTTTTATTTCTTACCTGGAAACAGGGTCTTGCTAGATTTCTGAAAGTCTCTTTATATTACTGAGGTTGTCCTCAAAACTGTGATCTTCCTGTCTCAGCCTCCCAATCACTAGGATTACAGTCATGTGCCACCACACCCACCTTTACCGAATTTTTAAAAATATTGCCAATTGGGCATGGTGGCCCATGCCTGTAATCCCAGTACTTGGGTGGCTGAGACAGTAGGATCGCAGGTTAGAGGACGGCCTCAGACAGTAATGAGACTCTGATCAACCTAGCGAGACCTTGTTTCCTAATAAGAAATAAAATCAGTCTGGGGGTGTAGCTCGAAGGTAGAATGCCTCTGGTTTCAATCCCAAGTACCACAAAAAAAAATATTGCCATATAAATTGGTCACATATCATTCTTTTAATATCAATGGAGCACATAGCTATGCTTTTCTTTCATTTGTAATATTGGTAATTTGTGTTTTCTTCTTTTTCTTCATTAGGATTGCTAGAGTTTTATCAATATTATTGAACTAAAATATCTTTGGTTTCATTGACTTACTCTCCTGATTTTGGTTTTCAATTACATCAGTCTCTGCTCTGATTATCATTACCATCTTTCAGTGTAATTTAGCATTATTTTGCTCTTCTTTCTCTGGTGTTAAGATGAAGATTTAGTCTATTGGTTTTAGATCACTCTTCTTTTCTAATATACGCACTCAATGATACAAATTTCCTTCCAAGTGTTGTTTTATCTCTACCTCACAATGGTCTTTATATTTTATTTTCATTTTTATTTACTTCAAAATAATTTTTTTATTCCTGAGACATCCTCTAGTTTCATTCTCTTATGGCCAAAGAGTATTTTATTTGCTATAGATTTTATTAACTTAAATAATTACTATTTCTTTCTCCTTCCTTCATTTCACAAAGTTGTAAGATTTCTTCTGGAATCACCTATTAGCCTGAGACACTTCCTTTAGCATTTTTAAAGGTCCAGACTGCTTGTGACAAGTTCTCTTAGTTTTCTCTAAGAATTTCTTTATTTCGAACAACTCTTGAAGAATATTTTTGCCAAATGTAAAATTCTGTATTGAAATAATTATTTTCTCTTTTTCAGAATTAGTCTTAGTCGAGGTTTATCAAATCTGTAATTAATCTGATATCTTCAGTAGTTCCACTATCAGTTTAATTTTCAAATCCTATGCTGTCCTCTGTGGTTGTCCTGTTTCTGTGAGCTCCAGCTTCTTTATGTTTATATAGATGGAATTGGAAAATTTTCTTCCCAACTCTCTCTCTTTCCTGGGAATTCCTTAATCTGTGTATTCTTAACTAATCTTCTAGCCAGAAATACTTTATCTCCTAGTTATTTAGCTTCTCATGTTGCAATGTAGTCCCATTCTTCTACAGCCAACCTCAGAGCTAAATAATATGAAAAAAACAGAGAGGAAAAAAATACTGGAGATCCCTTCGAACTCTATGGACCACAAAGTCTTCTTTCTCTAATTAATCTGGCCAGAAACATGGGTTTTATCCTGAGCATGAGACATTCTCCACCAGGGATAGCTCCCCTCCTGTCACGGACTCAGGGACATCTCTGTCTTTGTGATCTTCTATTTCAAAAACTCCTCTGGCTCAGTCTCCTTAAGTGGCATCACTCAGCTCTGTCTCATTTGCCTGTGGTCCCTCTTATTTTACCAAGTGCAATAAAGTTCAATTTGCACAAACTCAGCCCTTTCTTCAACCTACCTTATTCTTATTTAAATAGATAATTTCTTGGAAATATTTTCAAAAAAAATTCTGCTCTTCTCTGCTGAGTAAATGCTTCTGTTATTTCATCATGAATTATCATTGCTCATATTTAGAGTAAATTAGCAGGAAATGAGCAAGTGAACCAGAAATTTGAAATACAGCCAAAGAAAGTAAATTAAGAGATAACATATAGGTAAATAAACATAAGCCACATTTTTGTATATACTTATCTGCTTTTTAAAAATGTATGGAAAAAGTTTAAAATTTTAATGCAATTTAGATGTTTTCTTAGAAAATAAAAACATTAGTCATATCAACCCTAAGTTATTTTATCTAGTACCAGGTCCAGTTGTCTACAAAATTAAAAATATTTACTATCTTGGGTAAGAATGTTTTATACTACAGTTTTGATTTATTAGACAAACTTTCTGCAACAGTAAAATCTTATTCAATTTGAAATTAGAAATTATGATAATTCAGGCAAACAATGAAAATAGACATAGGCAAATTACATTCTTTTTTTGATACTGGGAATTGAATCCAGGTGCATTCTACCTCTAAGCTACACTTCCAGCCCTGTTTTATTTATTTATTTATTTATTTATTTATTTATTTATTTATTCTTGAAACAGGGTCCCACTAAGTTTCTGAGGATCTCTAAGTTTCTGAGGCTGGCCTCAAGGCTGCGATCCTCTTGTCTCAGCCTCTCAAGTCCTGGGATTACAGGCATGTGTCACCATGAAATTGAGTCTAAATAAGGTAATAGTTTGTTTACCTTGAGTAAAAGCCAGAAAATTACTTTAAGCCTTTATAGTGATGGCTTCATTCAAATATTAAATAAAGCAGTAAGAATAAATTTTACTTACAAGTATTTTTATGCTCAAAAGAGGTTATTTTTTCCTCTCTTAAATTTGTGATTGATCTTCACATTCCTTAGTTGTTGTGAACAGAGTACTACATGCACTTGGATTTTATTCAAAGCCATTTCCTCTTAAATGTTCTGTAATCCAGACTTCCTTTTTATTTTCCAGTTGAACACAATAAGATTCTACCACAGTTACTGTGGTGCGAAGTCAGTGCTAGTTAGAATCTTTACAATACAGAAAGGTGAATTAAGAATTCCTGTGTTGGATTATGAAAAAAGAAAATATTGGAACACAGCACACAGTGAAAGATCAATGAATTGCATGGGAAAGAAGAGGGGAATAACAGAATGGACAGAATGTGCAATTTTATACACAACTAGAATATAAAACACGAAAACTGAAACTTAAAATGTTTCGTTCCAGCTGGGTGTGGTAGAGCACACTTGTAATCCCAGTACTTGGGAGGCTGAGACTGGAGGATCCGGGTTTGCGGCCAGCCTCAGTGACTTAGTGAGGCCCTCTGCAATTTAGTGAGACCCTGTTTCAAAATAAAGAACAACAACAACAACAAAAAAAAATAGGACTGGGGGTGTAGCTCAGAGGTAGAATGCCCCTGGGTTCAATCCCCAGTACCACACACACACAAAATGTGTTTCATTCCTAATGTTGACAACAATTCAGTGTCCACACATATTTAACATTCTGCCCCAATAAAATTTGATTTCATCTATCTTCATAGAAAGTGCAAAATCATTAATATTTATTTGATTCATTTTCTTTATAGTATACATGAAGAAAGTGTTTTAAACTAGCCCTTTCTTATAACTAAAAAAGCTTGGCAGATATTATGGCTCCTATGCACATAATATATAGCACACTCTTACCTGTATTTATTTATTTATTTTGCAGTACTGGGGATTGAACCCAGGGGCATTCTACCTCCAAGCTATACACCCAGCCCTATTTTATTCTTTATTTTGAAGCATTACATTGTGGAGGGCCTCAACAAGTAGCTGAGGCTGACCACAAACCTGTGATCCTCCTGTCTCAGCCTCCCAAGTACTGGGATTTCAGGCGCGCAACACCATGCCTGGCTCTATCAGGGCTTTTAAGATTGTTCAAATATAGGCCAGGCATGATGGTACACGCTTGTAATCCCAGTACTTTGGGAGGTAGAGACCGGAGGATCCGGGTTCGCGGCCAGCCTCAGCGCTCTCTCTCTCTCTCTCTCTCTCTCTCTCTCTCTTTCTCTCTCTCTCTCCTTAGTGAGGCCCTCCGCAACTTCATGAGACCCGGTTTCAAAAATAAAGTATAAAAAATAGGGCTGGGGCGTAGCACAGAGGTAGAACGCCCCTGGGTTCAATCCCCGGTACCGCCAAAAAAAAAGATTGTTCAAATATGGGACAATCAATGTGACTTCAGAGAAATACTAGACTGCCTATCCCTCATGTCAATCTGGAATAACAAATAACGTGGTCAAACAATTTTTGTACCATGTTCCATGAATGCAAATTAATTAACCTTATTGAACTCCAAGATGTTGGAGATAAATACAATATGGCAAGCAACAAAAGGAACTCTCTATTTAAAGCAGGAAGCAATATTCCAACTTACTATCACAAGACAGAATGACTAAAAATTAGAAACACAGTGGAAATATACATTGGTCACCAAATGAGGCTAAGGTGTGATGTGGTGACTATTTCAAGAAAAACATATTTTAACATAGTATATTTTTACCACTGAAAATGATTTTTATTATTGTTTTGGAATTTTTTGTTTTTCTTTTCATAAGGAAGAATTGTTAAAATCAAAAAGGCAATTAGGAGTTCTATATGTTGCCAAATGAAGGAATTAATTTAAAAAAATTACTTTCGCTCATAAAACAGCCTTAATCTTTCTCAATAAGAAAAAACAGTAGCATAATTTGGCCACTGTGAATTGTGCTGCTATGAACATGGGTATGCATATATTACTGTTGTTTTCTAGTTTCAATCCCTTTGGTATGATACCCAGTAGTGGTATAGCTGGAGATGTCCATCAACAGATGAATGGATCACAAAATTATGGGAAATACACACAATGGAATTCTACTCAGCAATAAAGAAGAACAAAATAACAGCATTTGCAAGAAAATGGAAAGATCTGGAGAGCATTATGTTAAGCGAGATTAGCCAATCACACAAAATGAAGGGTCATATGTTTTCACTAATATGCGCAATATAGGGA
>PVJS01005957.1:6339-61997 GCA_004027185.1 Glis glis | reverse complement strand
GGGGGGGAGGGACACCAAGAGCTGTGTGCATGTATGTTAACACCAAACTGATACTCATTGTGAAGTGAGACTACAATGCACCAATAAAAACATAAAAAAAAAAAAGTAAAAAAACCTTTTATTATGGGAAATTTCAAATCTATATAAACCTCCATGTATTCATGACTCAACTTGAACAGTTTTCAATTCATGGTCAGTCTTGTTTCATTTCTCTCTCCACCTGTGCGCTTCTCTTCCAGTATTAGTTTTGAAGCAATCTCGGGTATTTCATTATTCTATCTGTAAATATTTTAGTATGGATTCCTAGAAGACGAGTTCTCATGAAAAAGTCCATGATATCAGTAATACCTCTAAAATAGTTACTGATAATTTCTTTCCTATTTTTTTGTGGTACTGGGGATTGAACCTGAGGCATTCTATTTCTGAGCTCCACCCCCAACCCTATTTTTTATTCTTTATTTTGAAACAGGGTCTCACTAAGTTGCAGAGGGCCTCACTAAGAAGCTGAGGCTGGCTGTGAACCTGCGATCCTCCTGTCTCAGCCTCCCAAGTACTGGGATTACAAGCGTGTGCCACCACGCCCAAAACAAAATTTAAATTGTAATTAATTTAATCAATCAATTAATTAAGGTACTGGGGACTGAACCCAGGGACATTTTACTTCTGAGCTATAGCCCCAGCCCTATTTTATTTATTTAATTAACTTTTTTTTGCGGTATTGGGGATGGAACCCAGGGGCATTCTAACCTCTGAACTACACTCCAGCCTATTTTTTAATTTTTTATTTTGAAACAGGGTCTCACTAAGTTGCGGAGAGCCTCACAAGTTGCTGAGGCTGACTGCGAACCTGTGATCCTCCTGTCTCAGCCTCCCAAGTACTGGGATTACAAGAGTGTGCCACCACGCCTGACAGCTAAAATAGTTACTAATAATTTCTAATTATTATTGAAGTTGGTAAATTAGAGGGATGATATGAATATATTTGCATTCTGGAAAGAAAACTTTGAAGACAATGAAGAGGACAGGTTAGAGAGAAAAATATTCCAAGGACCAAAAGAAGATGCCAGAGACAGGTTTGAACCAAGGCAGTGGCAACGAAGAGGACAGAGAATCTTCAGAATATTTAGAAAGTAAAATCGATAGTTCCTGAGATCAATTGTATTTGAGGATGCAAGAGAGGAGGGAGGTGAGGAAGACTTGGAGCTTTTAATTTGGGCCATCAGTCTATGGATACGCTATAAACTGGTAGAGCGTAGGAATTCCTTGAAACACAATTTAGCAAAATACAGAGACTATTGGAAGCAAATCCAAAAATAACTTCCTATTTCCTTCAAACAAAACTTTGAGACTTGGAGCCTATGGAGTAATTTTGATTGCTCCACCATTAAAAAAAATTGGAAAATATGCAGAGAATAACATCTAGAATGTTCAAGGGAAGAGAGGAACCTCTCGATCAGACTAAAAATTGAGAACTTTCCAATTCACATATGATTAGAAGTTACAGAATCATAAAGGCTAATGAGCATGACTTATTCACCAAACCTGAACCACTAGAGATTTGAAAGAGATGACTTTAAAATAATGAATTTCCCTCCCATTTTATGATGAAAATGTTCAAAGAAGCAAAAAAGTTGAAAGAAGTGGACAGTGAATTCCCATATACTGCCAATTCAGTTCTACAATCAACGATAAACTGTATTTACTTTTTAATACATCTATGCATTTATCCATTCCTCTATGCGTCCATTGGTCCTTTTTCTTTTCTAAATAAATTGCAGACAGCAGAATGCTTTATTCCTGAACAACTCATCACGGATGTCATTAACAAGAGTTTGATTTTTGTTCATGAAGAACTTTATTTTACACAAGAGAGATTAAACTTGCACAATATTTGTTTTCTCAAAAGGAAAGGTGGTGATTCAAGGATTAACATCCCTCATGACCGATACTTACTGGGTTATTTATATATATTTATTTATTTATTTGTGGTACTGGGGATTGAACCCAGGGGCATTCTACCTCCAAGCTACACCCCCAGCCCTATTTTTTTGTATTCTTTATTTTGAAACAGGGTCTCACTAAGTTGCGGAGGGCCTCACTAAGTAGCTGAGGCTGGATGTGAACCTACGATCCTCCAGTCTCAGCCTCCCAAGTACTGGGATTACAAGCGTGTGCCACCACGCCCGACTTACTGGGTTATTTATGAACAAGAACCTGAGAACCTCTTGATCCTCAAAAGTTGCCATGCAGCACAGCCATACCCATTAAACAGTCTTTTAGCCTCTCTCAAGGATGGGCTTGGCAGTGTCATGTTCCTCTCAATATGTATATTTGGAGCTGCAGATTGAACCCAGGGGCATTCTACTTCTGAGCTATACCCCCAGCCCTATTTTATTTTTATTTTGAAACAGGGTCTCGCCAAGTTGCTGAGGGCCTTGCTGAGTTGCCGAGGCTGGCCTCAAACCTGCAATCCTTCTGTCTCGGCCTCCCAAGTACTGGATTACAGACATGTACCACCACACCCAGCTCAATAAATATTAACTGAATTTGAATTTGAAGAAACAAACACCCAGGATTGTAAGCTTTTTGTCAGAAAGTGAAAGGTACTAGAACAAATCACCTCGAACAGTTTCATGTTCCCCTGCCTCTAACAAAGTAATAATGCAATGTAGCAGATGATTTATAAGTAAAAAGGCAGTAAATATATTCTGTACAAAGTCATCCTGAGATTTCTCAATAGGAATCATTGAGCAATGGGAGAGGAGGTAAAATGTTCTCACAAAATAATAACTCAGCCAGGCATGGTAGCATGCACTTGTAATCCCCAAACTTGGGAGACTGAGACAGGAGGATCGCAGGTTTGAGGACAGCCTCAGCAAGTAGTGAGACTCACCAACCTAGCGAGACTCTGTTTCAAAATTAAAAAAAAACTAAAATAATGCTGGGGGTGTAGCTCTGTGGTAGAATGCCCCCAGGTTCAATCTCCAGTAGCAATAAATAAATAAATAAATAAATAATAAAAATAACTATTCACATATAGAAAAAGAAATGGCTATGCTCATATTTATCCTCTGACTTCCTCCGAAATGGATTAAAGCAGCTTATGATAAACAGCAAAAACAAGAAAATTAAATTGAAAATGGAAATAAAACAAGGGCCAAAATATGCCAACTAAGAGGGTGGAGAACAAGTTTGGACTTGGAAAGCTTTTAAAATGCTCTAAATCATGTCAAATTTTGACATGTTAAATCCTGCTCATTGGTTCAAGAATTAAAAATCCGACAGAGGAGCTGGAGGTGTAGCTCAGTGGTGGCGTGATGCTTCATACATACAAGGCCCTGGGTTTGATCCTTGGCACCAAAAAAAAAAAAAAAAAAAAAAAGCTGGAGGATCCCAGGTTTAAGGTCAGCCTCAACAACTTAGTGAGGCCCTGTTTCAAAATAAAAGCTAAAATAGGGCTGGGGATGTAGTTCAGAGGTAGAACACCCCTAGGTTTAATCCCCAGACTACAGAAAGAAAAAAACAGCCGGGCATGGTGGCTCATGCTTGTCATCCCAGTACTTGGGAGGCTGAGACAGGAGGATCACAGGTTCGAGGCCAGTCTCAGCAACTTAGTGAGGCCCTCTGCAACTTAACAAGACCGTGTTTCAAAATAAAAAGAATAAAATAGGGTTGGGGGTGTAGCTCAGAGGCAGAATGCCCCTGGGTTCCCTCCCTAGTAACACACACACACACACACACACACAAACACACACACACACACACACACACACACACAAATACATCCAATGTTTGTTGTTGATGAGGATATCTAGTACTCATTTGAAAACTGAAAAATTCAAATAGCCAGGCATTTGCCTATACAAAAGGCAGACACTCTGATACTAGAAAAAAATTTTAGGTGTTTGATGGACTTTTTGGTTTCTATTTTGATGTTATCATGTCAGTCTGTATCAGAGGTTCTCAGTTGGGAGCAATTTTGCATTCTAAGGGACATTTGGCAATGCCTGAAGACATTTTTGACTGTCCCAGCTCGGGGCACGGTGCTCCTACAATGCATAGGACTGACCCCAAAAAGGAATTATCCAGCCAAAAGTCTCAACAGCACCACAGTTGAGAAACCCTGGTCTGTATGAGTCAATTAAAAATCTTACGGTAACATACCTTTGACACTCTAGAGGAGTGACACCCGATGTTTCTTCCTGTAACCACAGTAAGTGGTGATGGCCCATAGACTTAATGAAACACTGCTGCATCAGCACTGGCGTGAGTGTGAGATTAAAATGACCAGTTCATCAGGATGAGGTCCGAGGTCGGCTGAATTGAGTGGTTGGCACCACAGGTTGACAGGGCTCCTTGACGCCCAGAAGATCCAAGATTGGTAGGCAAGGATACAGATACTTAGTTAGCAGAAAATGATTCAAAGCTATGAGGGTCACAGAGCAGAGAAAAGGATCATTAGGTCCTAAGTCATGGGACAGTTCATCCTGAGACCTGGGGAGCTCATTTCTCTGTTCCTCACTTTCCTCTTCAAAAACTCATGAGGAGCCGGGAGTGGTGGTGCACGCTTGTAATCCCAGTACTTGGGAGGCAGAGACCAGAGGATCCGGGTTCGCGGCCAGCCTCAGCTACTTAGTGAGGCCCTCCGCAACTTTGTGAGACCCGGTTTCAATAAAGGATAAAAAATAGGGCCGGGAGTGTAGCTCGGAGGTAGAATGTCCCTGGGTTCAATCCCTGGTACCGCAAAAAAAAAAAAAAAAAAAACTCATGAGGGAGGATGGAGGGCATCGGAAGCAGGCCAGTTGAATACACTCTTGCCCACCTGATTACCGTGTATCTCTGATTCATGGTGTTCTCCTTCATCTGCTCCTTGTTACTAATTATAATCATTTCTGTGTTTGTAGCCATGTTCTTCTTCTTCTCATTCATATTACAGCTGTGCCCACCCCCTTACCTTCAGTTATCCCTTTTTTTTTCCTGAATTTTCAGCTTCTTCCTCTCTACCACAGCATCCCCATCAGTGTACAGGTGTTCTTCAGTACCTCTCACCTCATAAAGCATCTTTGCTCCCAACATGGTATGCCAATTTCTCTTTACTCCTATCCTAGACCAAATTGTTAAGCTTGTATTCTCTACATACTCGTTTTATTTCTTTGCCTTCCATTTATTCTTCAAATCACATCAACCTTGCTTCTGCCCACAGCTCCAATAAATACGCTCTTGTTAAGGTCACCAGTGACCTCCTGGTGGCAAAATTTTAAAGACCAGATCATTCCCCATCCTTTTCCTATTCGACTTCTGTGTTAGTTAGATTTTCATTGTTGTGACCAAAATACCTGATACAAACAACTTAGTGGAGGAAAAGTCTATTTTGGCTCATGGTTTCAGAGGTAAAGTCCATAGTCAGCCAGCTCCAAGGCAGGAACATCATGGTGGCAGGGAGCGGTGGAAGCAGAGAAACACAGGCAGCGGTGAAGGACAGATATTTCTCAAGGCTACACCCGCAGTGACCCACCTCCTCCAGCCATGCCCCACTCTGAACCTTGCTACATTGGAGAACAGGCTTCAACGCATGATACAAACCCTAGCAACTTCTCAGTGGTACTCAACACAGTTGACTGTTTCCACTGCCCTGAGTACATTCTTCTTGTAGCCTTGTGGCACAGTATGCTTTCAGGTTTTCCTTCTCTCCTTTTCTCATAGCAACTTCTCAAGATGCATTGCTGCTTCTCCTCCTTTCTCTAACCTCTCAATGTTAGAAAGCCCATGGCTCGTGGGTAGGCCCTCTTGTCTTCTCCTTATACTTTCTTCCTGAGTGATCAGAACCACGCCTGTGTTAGTCAGCTTTCTGTCACTGTGACAAGACACCTGAGAAAGTCAACTTAAAGGAGGAAAAATTTATTTTGGCTCATGGTTCCAGAGGTTTCAGCCCATGGTCCTGTCGCTATGGGACTGTGGGCAGGCAGAACGTCATGGCAGGGAGCATGTGGCAGGGCAGAGATGCTCACCTCCTGGTGCCTGGGAAAAAAAACAGAGGGGGAGTGGCTGGGATAAGACATACCCTTCCGGGGCACATCCCAAGTGACCTGCTTCATTCAAGTAGGCCCCACCTCCTAAACTTCCTACCACCTCCCACAAATGCCACCAGCCATGAAAACATCAATAGATTAATCCATTGGTGAGATCACAGCCTTCACGACCCAATCGCTTCCCAACAGCCCCACTCTGAACATTGCCACGTTAAGGACCATGCCCGCCCGCACGTGAGCCTTCGAGGGACATTTGAGGTCCAGTCCATAACAAGGCCCATGGCTATAGATGCCCTGCACCTGGGATAACTCCCAGTTTCAATTCTATCCAAGATCTTTCCTTGGAGCTTCATATTTATATAAATAACTGCAACTGAGACCCACACGTGAGTTTCACAGGCACATCTTAAGCACGACTAAGATTTCTGCCCATGTTCCCATTCCCGCCATCCTCCCAGCCTTCCCCAGCTCTCAGTAAATGGAATTATGATCCCGCCAGCTTTTCAGGTTCTTTGTTCCCTCACGTCCTGACATGATTCATCTCCAAGTTTCAGCTCCTGGTCGGAACTGCTTCAGATGCCCACAGCTTTCACTAAAATCCCCATCTCATTTTAGATCCCTGGGTTTTAAAAATTGTTTTTACAAGGAGAGATAACCAGGTTAGAATAATCTTTTTAAAGTCAAAGAGCTAGATTCCCTTGAAATCAGACGGGGGAGCAGAAACTCCATGACTAATAGCGATGGCTGCTTCATTTCTCCATATCTAAAGGGCGGCTTCACGTCAGAAAACTCATACTTTCGTGTGTGTGTGTGTGTGGTACTGGGAATTGAACCCAGGGGCATTCTACCTCTGAGCTACACCTCCAGCTCTATTTTATTTTTTATTTTGAAATAGGGTCTTGCTAAGTTGCCCAGGCTGGCCTTGAACCTGTGATCCTCCTTCTCAGCCCCCCAAGCATTGGGATTATACAGATGTACACCATCATGCTCAGAAGAACACATATACTTTTTAAAGTAGGTGCATGACTTCAAAATCAGCCTTCTGCCACATGCACTTTTTTTTCAATTTATATCCATTTATTGGTGCATTGTAATTATACATTTGATAGGTGTCAGGTTAGAAGAATCATACATGCACACATTGCCCATTTAGCCCTCCCTCAAATCCCACCCCCTTCCCTCCCTTTAGTGCTTTGCACAGTGATTGAGTCTTATAAGTTTGGATATATACCTCATGCGCTTTAGTCTGTTTCCCTCCACCCCCCTCCCAACTCCCTCAGTTAGGTCATCTTCTTTGTTCATCTAAAGTTTTCATCTTCTTTGTCTGGAGTCCCTTCTAAATCTCCTTCTCTCTAGCTTCCACATATTAAGGCGAACATCTGACTTTTCACTCTTTGTGCTTGACTAATCTCACTTAGCATAATGTTCTCTAATTCTTTCCATTTCCCTACAAATGATGTAATTTTGTTCTTCTTTATGGCTGCATAAAATTCCATTGTGTACATATCCCATAGTTTTGTAATCCATTCATCTGTTGATGGACACCTTGGCTGGTTCCAAAGTTTGCCATGTGCACTTTTTACATCCCAGAGACCCTATATGACTCTGGAGTTTATGAACACTCACTGCAGTGGAATATTTTTCCTTCTTCTACCTACTCTCTGTTTAAGCTTGGGCAAATCACATTATCATTTTGGCCTTGAGACACTTCTTTTAGAATGAGGTAGATAACCTGGTAACTATATAAACAGTCTCTTTGAAAAATAGAAATGTTCACTGTGTCTTCTACCAGTACAACCTCTTTATCACAGTGACAGAGTTTCCTCTGAGTAGACCAAAACCACTATCAGATGACTTGAAAGAGCAAGATGATAAAACCAGGTGTTTGGAGATCAATCCTGCAGCTGCCCTGACCAGTAAAAAACCCTTTGGTGGCTTCTAGTTTCTCTTTTTAGAGTGATAAACAACAACAAATGAAGAATACCAGCTCAACTTGTGTATTGCCAATTATATAAGTGAATCATTTTATCTAAGTCCTGGAAATTATCCACAGGAGATTAACCTGAAAAGTTATGGGTATCCACAGTGATGAGCCTCTGTGATTCACATGATTCTGATGTGGAGAAGTAAACTGGTACAAATTGTACTCAACACATCCAAGGCGATACACAGAGGAAGTGGGAGAGGGTGAAACCATCTACTCAACTACAGCGCGTAAAACTGAAAATGTTTGCCCCTAAGCATGAGTAGGTCCATACTAAGCAGCCGATGCACATTTTATTTTCTCTTAATCTTTCCAGAATCTACATAGTGAAGTGTTGAGGGGGCATAGTACCAAGTTTCAGGTTCTTTGGGAATCATTAATGAGCACCTATTTTATTGATTATGAGAACTTTTCCATAAAAGAAAAAAACAGAAATCAGAGGAAATTGGCAAGCCTTGGAGGTAATCTAGACATGTTAAGGGTATTATAAATTGAAATAAATAATTTGTTAGCATAACCAAGTTTGACAAATGCAGTAGAAATCCCCACACTTACTTTCTTGCTCAGGCAAGAGGTGAAATTTGTTTTGTGATATAAACCTATCTTTTGAGTGTTTATAGGCCAGAGGCACAATAGCTGTCTTGTCATTTTCCCTTATCCAATCCACAAATGCTAACATGCTGAATGTCTACACACTGAAGGGTTCTCTTTGGCTTTTGCACCTGGGACGTCAGCGAGCCGCCCAGTGAATGTGAGGTAGGGGCTTGCAAATGCAAATGTCTGCAAGACCAAGAAGATACCATAATAGCGTAATAAGTAAACTGGATTGGAGATAAGAAAAAATCTCTCTCTGGGGCAAATGGTATTTCACTTTCCTTTTAAACCTACTAAAAGAGAAAAGACACATAATGGGATGATAAATCATTATGACACTTGGTCTCAGTTTGGGGAGACAACAGAGGATGGTGAGGACTTTGGGGAACTGGGAGGCTGTTTCTGGTCAGACTCAACCAAGTCTTGCTTCTTGGTGTGCAACCCTAAAATTGGCTAATTTTTTATTTTTGTGGGCATGCTACCTCCAAGCTAAGCCCCCAGCCTTTTTTATGTTTTGTTTTGAAACAGGGTTTTTCTAGGTTGCTAAGGGTCTCACTAAGTTGCTGAGGCTGGCTTCAAATCTGCAATCCTCCTGTCTCAGCCTCCCAAGTACTGGGATTACAGGCATGTACCACCATACCTGACCTCCACAAGGATCTAGAAAACTGGATTTTTAATGTGGAATTTTGGATGTGTACATTTTTGCAATTCAAAATTGTTAAAACTTTGTCATGGCCAACAACAACCCAAACAAAAATACAGCTATGGGCTAGACCCAAAAGGTTGCCATTTTATAATGTGTGCAAACTGAGGGAGGTAGAACTCATTAGCACGCACCAGCTTCAATCTGGAGAAAAAAACCTATGACTTATAATTTATTATATGCATGTAATTGAATAGGTTTTCTAAGAAAGACTTTTGAGAACAATATAATGTTTTAACAGGCATTGTGCTCATATATAATTGCAGTAGCATTGAGCCAGAGTTCGGGGTTATTATGGAAAGTGCGATTGGGTTTTAGGATCCACAAAGCACACCTACGGGAGCCATTGCTGATTTCAAGCATGTGGCTTTCTTATAGTCAACTTGCTGTGAATATAGTCCTCAATAAAAACTCATTGGAATGGTTCAGATAGAGCCCAGGTGATAACAAAGATACAGAGATTTCGATATATCTAGAGGACATAGGAATTTTCTAGATTGAAAAGAAGCAGATGTTTTGCACTTGCAGCCAACATATCATCGAAGCAAAGACTCCCTTATCCAAAAGCAAAATTAGATGTTGGAAAAGAAATTATACTTGAAAGTAATAATAGTTGAAACAACAACAGACTTCTACAAAACCTGGACGCTCCTCACAGGGCTTTAAGTTCAGGAAGGTAACACATGTGAGTCTTGAGTCTTCTTTGACTTTTCATACGTAGATACAGCTTCAGATATGTCAATATTTTTCCTAGTTATTGACTTTTTATGGTAGTTTTTTTTTTTCTAAAAAAGTATGTAGAGCCGGGCGTGGTGGCGCACGCTTGTAATCTCAGTACTTGGGAGGTTGAAGACAGGAGGATCGCAGGTTTGTGGCCAGTCTCAGCTACTTAGTGAGGCCCTCTGCAACTTAGTGAGACTCTTTCAAAATAAAGAATAAAAACTTGGGCTGTGGGTGGAGCTCAGAGGTAGAATGCCCCTGGGTTCAATCCCCAGTACTGCAAAAAAAAAAGTATGTAGTAATAAATCAGTGAAAGGTTTAAATATTTTCATTTGTATTTTTGTTTCAACAATGCAAATATAAATTAATTTGTAGCTGGGTGTGGTGGTAGATTCCTGTAATCCCAGTAAGTGGGAGGCTGAGACAGGAGGATCGCAGGTTCAAGGATAGCCTCAGGAATTTAGGGAGACTCTCAGAAACCTAGTAAGACCCTGTTTCAAATAACAAACAAACAAACAAACAAACAAACAAACAAACAAACAAACAATCAGGGCTGGGGCTGTAGCTCCCAGGTAGAATGCCCCTGGGTGCAATCCCCAGTATCACCACCAAAAAAAAAAAAAAAAATATGTATTACATATAGTTGTGAGGAAGCATCTTTTAACCTAAATGCTTATTGAATACTTTCGTATTTTGTGTGATTACTACTTAAGGAGTACTAAGACAAATATTTTTTTTTTTTTTGCGGTACCGAGGATTGAACCCAGGGGCGTTCTACCTCTGTGCTACACCCCCAGCCCTAATTTATTTTTTATACTTTATTTTGAAACCGGGTCTCACGAAGTTGCAGAGGGCCTCACTAGGTAGAGAGAGACAGGAAGAGAGAGAGAGAGAGAGAGAGAGAGCGAGCTGAGGCTGGCCGCGAACCCGGATCCTCCGGTCTCCGCCTCCCAAAGTACTGGGATTACAAGCGTGCGCCACCACGCCCGGCAAGACAAATAAATATATGCTCTGTTTTCTGGGCAAGAAATTAGAAGCAAAGGTTGAAAAGAAGCCACAGGACATGAGATATTGTGGTGAGATAAAGATTGGCATGGGTCTAAAATTGTGGAAACCTGCAGACTTGTAAAATCCCCACAGATTACCACAGAGGCTGCTGTGGTTCTTGTTCTAATTTTAGTGCCCAACTCAGTTTCACTTACTATTTTAATTCTTCAGAATCCTTATTCTGACTAGTAGATTCATTAGCAAATTATTTAGTGGAAATGTCTTTATGTAATATTAAGTCCAAAAAATGGTTTTAATAACCTGACATGTATTAATTTCCATTCCACAGAAGGATAAATGCAATGTCAAGACTTGGATTCCACTCAAGATTCTTTGGGGCACATGAGATATTACTGACATTTCTATACGTATCTACTGCAATATTTCAGTCTTTAACCTCTTTTGAGCCAGATATGTGTCTTCATATTCCCTTGAGTACTTACATGGTTGATAAATACCTCTTTAACAATTAGATTTTAATTAATCAATAAAAATATAATTGAATGGGTTGGGTTGTATATCTAGAGACAGCTAGTTTTAACCTGCCAAAGTAATGAATACTGCAGAGAAAGAAGCAGATTATAGAATTTCTATTTAAGAAAATGTGGGACTAAGTCACAGTAAAAATGGGATTTAAACTAGTTGTTAGTTTGAGACTTGAATTTCTAGCCTACACCTCACTTTTCCAGTCCTCCTTTCCTCCCCTCCTTTCCTTTGTAAAATATGTATGTGTAGGTAAAATATAGGTGGCTAATGAATTTGAAAGGAGTGACATAAATAGGAAACATTTTATCCCTTTGGTCACTTTCTAGGAAAATAGTAACTAACATTCATTGGGAATGTACTCAGTGACAGTAAATGAACACTTAACCTGTTCTCAACTTATTTAATTCTTATAACACCCCATCACATAGACACCATTGCTCCCCTATTGTTAAAGACACAGAGACACAGCAGAGGGACTAGCATGTTCAAGGCACCAACCAAAAAGTGTCGTATTCAGTCCCAACGGCCTACCTAGCTGTGGAGTACACTCTTGTCCATGAAGCTTGACTCAGAAAAGAACTCATTAAAGAATGTGGAAAATGTGTAAAGCTTACCCAGACCCACAGAAAGGGCTCCGTTGGATTATGTCACATGGACTTTCGTAGAAGCTTTGTTCTGATCCTCAGAACACGGTAGTCCCTCTCTCTGCCCCAACGTGTTTTTGCATGGAATAATGAACAAATCTATCCTTGAATTCCAGCTTGAAGACCTTGCCACTCTGTAAGTGTTCCTGATCTTCCACGCCTCTCTGCCCTTCCCAGTACTTCTAGTACTTTCCTTCTGGTTTCTGCTCAGTGCAACTCATGCTTCAAGGCATCACTCACTTCTATGAGTCAGAAGTTATTTTTACTCCTCTCCTGACTCTTTCATAACACCCTGGTCCTAACTTCTGTTCGCATGTACACCCCTCTGCAGATCCTAAGCCTTCTCAGATCGCAATCTGTGCCTGATACATACTCGTCCCTCCACTGTGGTGTTAATCACAGCGTCTGGCACAGAAATAAGTGTGTATTAAATGTGAGAAAATGACTGGAAGAAGAATTCAGTGTATTTTTATTCTATGGAATACTAAAAATCTGGAAGCCTGTCTTGAAATTCCACTTATGGATATGTTAACATGAAAGGGATAAGTTTACTTAATACTCAAAAGTAAAAATCCAAGGTAAGAATAAGGTTAGAGAGGAAACCAACTTGAAGTTTAAAGATCATGCTGGGAGAATAAGAAGACAGAGAAAGATAACCATATAAAGATATCACACACACTTCTGGTTTGAGGGCTCAAAAAATACAGTCTCATTCTTAAGAAACTTCTGGGGAGACAGAACCATTTGGTAACATAAATCATGTAAAACATAAAGGAAGTCAGTATGTTGTGCCAAAGTCTGTCTGGAAGAGTTCAGGAGGGAGGAGAATTCTTGAAAAGTGAGTACGTGGTTAATAAGCAGACATATGGGGGGAAGATTCTTAAAAAATAGACAATGTGTAAAAGTAGGAAGACTATGAACAAGAAGTTCTTTTTTTTTTTTTGCAGTACCAGGGATTGAACCCAGGGACGTTCTACCTCCGCGCTACACCCCCGGCCCTATTTTTTATACTTTATTTTGAAACCAGGTCTCACGAAGTTGCGGAGGGCCTCACTAAGTAGAGAGAGAGAGAGAGAGAGAGAGAGAGAGACAGAGCTGAGGCTGGCTGCGAACCCGGATCCTCCGGTCTCCACCTCCCAAAGTACTGGGATTACAAGCGTGCGCCACCATGCCCTGCAGAAGTTCTTTTTTACAGCAATATAACATCGGGTAGAATAAAGAGGGCGAGGGTGTGGGTGAACAGGGAGTGAGGGCCATTGATGAAAGACTCGGTACACCATGGAAAAGATTTATAGAAGACATTGGGAAACTGGGAAAGAATTTGAGTAAGGAAGTTATGCGATCAATCGAACATTTGGGAAGAGAGGAGAGAGGAACAGGAGGCGAGAGTCAGTCTAGAAGCTTGCTAAGTGAGCTGTGGCAGCGGGCCAGGGGAAAGGTAAGGCCAGGTACTTCTCTCAAAGTCTGCTTACACTTTAGTAAATGACAATTAGTTAACTCTTCTTCATTTTTCATAACCTGCCAACAAAATTCTTTTTTTAT
Source organism: Glis glis (assembly GCA_004027185.1). Classification (NCBI taxonomy): domain Eukaryota; kingdom Metazoa; phylum Chordata; class Mammalia; order Rodentia; family Gliridae; genus Glis; species Glis glis. Next base: position 48,248 of record PVJS01005957.1, on the reverse strand, counting down.
ATGTTTTTATTGGTGCATTGTAGTCTCACATCACAATGAGTATCAGTTTGGTGTTAACATACATGCACACAGCTCTTGGTGTCCCTCCCCCCCACCTCCCCGCCACGTGTAGCACTGAGAATGATGTTGGTATAATCTCATATGTACACATTGTTTATGATAGTAATTCCATGGATTCACTTCTTTCTTGCCCTTTCTCTTCCCTTGTACCCCTTCCCTTGCACCACTGAGGGTTCTCCACTGTCATTGGAGTCACTTTTGTGTCCCCACTACTCCCTAGGTTGTGCATATTAATGAAATATGTCCCTTCCTTTTTTTGTGATTGGCTAATCTCACTTAACATAATGTTCTCCAGATCTTTCCATTTTCTTGCAAATGCTGTTATTTTGTTCTTCTTTATTGCTGAGTAGAATTCCATTGTGTGTATTTCTCATAATTTTGTAATCCATTCATCTGTTGATGGACATCTACTGCCAACAAAATTCTTATTCCCATTTCTTGGTCTCTAACTGTTTAACAGTTACTTCCTGAAAAGCTATCTTCCTTTTCCTTTTTCTTTTGCCTCTATCTCTCTAGATCAGAAAGACCCATCAGGTTCTAGTCTTCTGAAGGCTAATTTGGAATGCTGAGGAACCAGCACTACCAACCTCTAAAATGCTCCAAAATTCCCAAAGTCCTTTGCAGCTTGTTGACAGATCTCTACTGACCTCCTTGTCCCCATATGTAAACAAGCTATTAACACACTTACAATGTTGTTCTTATGGGGAAATAGATTCTAAATTCCATATAACTATCTTACAAATTTAGTTTGGAACATTTCACAATTTTAGGACTTCCTTTTTTCCCTCATGTTTTATGCTCTTTAAAACTTCTTAAAATGAATTATTTTTTGTTTGTACTGGGGATTGAACCCAGGGGCATTCTACCTCTGAGCCATACCCCAGCCCTATTTTATTTTTCTAAATTTTGAAACAGGGTCTCACTATCTTGCTGAGACTGATTTCCAATCTGGGATTCTCCTGTTTCAGCCTCCCAAGTACAGGCATGCAACGCCACACCTGGCTAAATTCTTTTGTTCTGATGAGGAAGACAAGTACCTTAATTTCTCTCCTGTTAGAGTTGACAGCAGTGAGCCTTATAGAAGTTAAATGGGACTTAAGACACTACAGAATGTTCTAGTCACATACTTTTTTTTTCCCATGAAAAAGAGAGACCACTGCTTTTTAGAGAAAGGAAGAAACATTTGCTGTAGGAGAAACATCTGAAATAAGAAGAGTAGGACAAAGTCATGAAGTGGGGGCTTCTACTTATGGAACCCAAGTTGTGTAAATTTGAGAGCACAGAAATAATTTAAAAAACATTTTTTTGGTTCCTATACTTTACTTTTAATTGGTTTCAATAAAAAGTCTAGCTCCAAATCCCTAATTCAGAAGTAATTTCAAATTGAGACTTTACTGTTCCACAAAAGAGTAGTTTAAACACCATGGGTTTCTAAATAGGAGCAAAATGTCTTCATTTAGATGATAACAGAGTACAGTTTTATTTAGAAAGGAGAAATTCACATTACATCTTCAGGTGAGTTTGTATGCATATAAAGTTGGTGTCAAAATAGTGCAAGAAATTTATCTTTTAAAGTTTAGCACTGTCAATCATGAAATACTTGACAGTAAAATTAATAACAATAATAACAACAATAAAGCATTGTACACCTTCTATGCTTTTGTAACCTTCCACTTATGTGTGTGGTTTTTTTTTTGTAAAATCCCAAAATAAACTGGCCATGATGGCACATACCTGTAATCCCAGTACATGGGAGGTTGAGACAGGAGGATTGCATGTTCAAGGCCAACCTCAGCAACTTAGCGAGACACCCACTAACTTAGCAAGACCCCGTTTCAAAACAAAAAATAAAATGGGACTGGGGGTGGAGCTCAGAGGTAGAAGACCCTTGGATTTGATCCCTAGTACAAAAAAAAATTCCAAAACAGTTCAGAACTCAATGTTACTCCTCAGCTTTTGTTCTAAATATGGTTGTGTCATGCGTATTCTCATTCCACTTTCATGTGATAAATTTCCTGATATGATAGCAGATTGCTCATATCTATCCTAAGTCCACTCTAGAATTCTGCTCAGATATTTCTACCCACCTTGCTCTCTGACACCATTGCACTTAGCCTGTATTTTCTGTTTTAGTTTTGTGACCCATGAAACTTAACGCCCTGGTTACCTACCTTCTCAGGAAGCCTTCCTCCATCTCTGTAGGTTGGGTGGTGTATTGGCCAGGGTTCACTAGACTAACAGAATTCACAAAATGAGTATATGGAAAAAGGGATTTATCAGATCAGCTTACAGTTCGAAGCAATGTAGTCCCGAGTTCCGACTGCACGTGGAGAGTCAGAAGAACCAGTAGCTGGTCGAGCAGTCTAAGAGCTGGAGTCTCAGGATCGGAGCAACCACTAATTCAGTCCCAGTCCAAGATGTGAAGATCAGGAAGCTCTTCGGAGAAACGATGGTGAAGTTTCAGTTCGAAGGGCTGGAGGCCGACGATCTCAGACGAGAGCAGAAGATCAAGAAGCTCTTCAGAGAAATGGCAAAGTTCCAGTTCTATGAGCTGGAGGCCAACGATCTCAGACGAGAGCAGATGCGTTTTCTTCGGAAAGAGTCGTGCATCCCTCTACGCGGCTTTCTCCTTCTTTTATCTAAGTCCTGCACCTATCAGAACCCTGCTGCCTACATTTAGGGCAGGACTTTCTGTTTAATCTGCTGTTACATAAACTAATTGTCTCATTGACACACCCAAAGTCACATGATCTTGGGTGTGTCATGATCCGGTCAAGTTGACAAATTAGATTAACTATCACAGGTGGATTGGTTCCCATTTCTGTGTCTCATAACACTCCCAGCATCTGTCCCTGCCATTGGTCTTAAGCTCATTGGTTTATAACAGTTTGTTTAAATATTTTTCCTGAACGAGGTTTGTGGGCCCCTGAGAATGGGATTTTTACATCTCCAGCCCATAGTACACTGCTTAGTGGTTAATAGAAAAAAAAAGTTGGCTCTTATGTTTAAACTAATGAATGCCCTTCTCTAAATCTATGGAGATCTTTTATTATGTTACTGTCTCTTGCTGCTTCCTGTGTAGCAACTTGGAACTCGGGTTTTAAAATCCTTTCCCAGTGTTTTCAGAGACACGCAGATTCCACCCCAGCATGGGGTGATGGCAGGTTACAGACTTTCTACTGTAGGCAGTTTCTTCTGCCCACGTTCTCTGGCTTTTAGAGACATCTGTGTAATGTCTTCACTCCCTTGGCATCTCCTTCATGTAATTTCCATCCTCAGAGATTATCATCTGGCCCCACGGGAAAGATCTCTAAGAGTTTACTTACTCATGCAGTTATTGAAAATGTCTTCATGTTCACAGCGGGCACATAAGGCAGAACACGTGAACCCTAGTGCCAAGTGGTGTAATCTCAGTACTAGGGAGGCTGAGACAGAAGGATCGCAGGTTCAAGGCCAGCCTCAGCAACTTAACAAGACCCTGTTTCAAAATAAAAAAACGAAATAAAGAGCTGGGGATGTTGCTCAGTGGTGGAACACCCCTGGGTTCAAGCCCCACTACTGAAAAAAGACAAAAGAAATAAGGAAGGAAGGAAGGAAGGAAGGAAGGAAGGAAGGAAAGAAGGAAGGAAGGAAGGAAGGAAGGAGAGAAAGAAAGAGATAGAAAAGTTAAAAAAAATCAATAACCAGTGCTGAACCCTTGCAAGACTTCATGGCATTTCTAGTTAACAATTAAGTAACAAGATTTAGCTATATTTTATTTATTTTTTGATTGCTGGGAGGGGCCTGGTCTCCCCAAGTTCTTTGGGTAAAAAGCTCAACAGCGACTGGCATGTCAAAAAGATGACTCCTCCTTCTCCTCCTCCATCATCAACAACAACATCCAACTTACTCTGAAGCCCATGGAACAATCAATCAAGGGAGCAGGACAATGTGACTTTATTTCAAGAGACTTGAGATCAGATCCTTCCAGAGCATTAGGGCCATGGACAGGATTCTTAAAATACCGTGTCTTCAGGAGAAGAAAACATTGATTTTTAAGAAAACTATTTTCCCAAAGCTTAAAATTATAACTTCTGGGGTATAAATAATATTCCTAGTTCCTGGTCTCCTTTGGAGATATTCTTTGCAATTTGAACACTGGAATTGTAATTCCTGACTCTTCGGTGTGGTTGAATGTGTCGTCTGGAAGCCACCTGACTGCAAGGGTCTAGAACGTGTTCATGTTGCTTCTCTTCCATGTTCAGCCCCAGCCAAATGCTGAGAAAGCGCCCCCGTGGTTGGACTTGAGAATTTTATGGGATTGATCACAAGAGCTCCTTCAAGACTCTCCGTTCTCATTCAACTCTGTCTAGTAAATGCACTAGTGTGGTTGTCAATATTAAACACGAGTAACCAAGAAAAAATACATCAAATGCAGCTAAACCTTGTTACTTGATTGTTACCACAAATGCAAGCAGGCCTTGTGGGATGAGCTCTGAGCTGCTTATTGACCCCTGATCAGTACTTGGTACCAGTGATTCCCTGAGTTGCCACGCTTGCTGTAATAATGAAGGCTATTCATTTTCAGACAATAGGGCCAGTAATGGAATGCTTAGGCTCTAAGCACAGGGAATAGTAAACATGTGTTCCGGACAATGCCTAGAAATTGAGCTAACAGGCAGGTCTTACCAAGCTAAAATGTGTGTGCGTAGCAGAAAAATATAGAGATTTTTGGAGTCAGACTTGGCTTTGCAACTTAATTAGTAACATGATATTAGACAAGTAATTTAACCTCGATAGGTCTCAATTTTCTTATCTACCAAATGAGGATGACAATACTTTGCATTCAGGGTGTGATAAGATTAAATATAATATGGGCAATTTCCCCAATAATGTGTCTTCCACATTACATTGCCATCAGTGAGTGGCATTTTTACATGCTATTATTACTTTATATTTTAAAACCCAGGACAGCATTGATTATTAGTGCCCCATTAATTTAGTCAAAGCTCTTCCCCAGGAAAAACAAACGAACAAACAACAAAAACTAGAACCCAGGAAAATCTCATTATTGCATTTAAAAGCCCATCAGAGGCAATAATGGAAAACAAATTACTTTCAGAGTTGAAAAATGCAATACTATCCATGGTTACGCCCTGCTGTCATGGTCAAATAACCTTTGGGGACATCGCTCCACTATCCATAAATGTGGATGTGTATTGTATTCTTCAAGTCATCAGTTCTGGCCCATTTCCATTGATTTAACCTTGCTGTAAGCACGGGGCCCATTTCCTGTGTTCCTACTATTCCAGCAGGTGTGTGATGGAAACAGCATTGACCGTCATGAGAACGAGACTTTGATGGAACGCAGTGGGAAGAGCATCCGGCCAGAGGATACAGAGTAGAAATAGAAAGTCAATGAAATGAGGGGTGAGGTTGGAACACTTGAGAACGAAAGTTAAGAGAAAAACAAGCACAACACAGAAATAACCAAAGAATGCCAAATGTAAAGGGTGCACCAGGAAAAAAGAGTGGTGATCTCATGTGCTTTATGATCTTTTCCAGACACCAGATAATGGGGGTCCTGGGGAGGGTGAGTGGTACTGCAGAGATGCAGAAAGGCTGGATGGGAAGGTAGAGAGCATGGGGGAGGTAGCTAAGTTTGTAATTGCCAGAAGGCAAGATTCTGGGTCGCGTTAAAGTGTGGGAGAGAAATCATGTCCTTATTATTTTGTTTCCAATAGTTTCTTAACCTTCTCTTCACCACATCAGGTAAAGGTAGATGAAATGTTAGCCGGGATCTGTGCCCCACTAAAGACACTCTCCAGCAAATGCCAGCCCTGCTTTAGTTTTGAGGCTCACACTTAAACAGAGAGCAGGACTGACTAAACCGTAACATCAGAAACCCAAATTTGCTTCTCCAGTACAGAAGACACATGCCATGTGAGTTGTTCCAGAAATGCTTTCCAAAGTAATTTTAGAAACATGACACAAGGAGGTGATACAATAGCCCAAGGAATAGGGAACATCGAACTTCCTTTCAAAAGAAACTCTAGAAGAGAAACACCAGCCTTCTGTTCTTGATGGAGATGATCTCAATACTTTTGCTTTCTTTCTTTCTTCTGTTCTTCACAATGTCTCCTGCAAATTTCCTCCTCCTGATAATCCTCAGACCTGTATGGATCACACCTTCCAGCAATTGACCTTGTATCCCTGTTAGATGAACTAGAAGTCACCAGAAGATCTTCCTTGACTTTTGCCACCAAAATAACAAATGCACCTACGCCTTCCCCTTTCCCCTCATTTCTGATGTTGAAAGAGGTGGCCCTTTATACAAGGTCAATCATTCCCTACTGCACGGGTCCCTCGCTCTTGTCCTCCCAGCAACATTGTTATGTGAATTAACTTCTTGCTGTCCTGTCCCTGAAATATCCCTTTCTTCTAACTCTTAGGACTTACACATAATGGGTATCTAGAAGTTAACTCAAAATCTCCCCTTAGATGTCTCTAACAATCTTTAACTCGACATGGCCAAAAGTGAACACATCATTCATCTCCCATGAACTTGCTCCTCCTTCCTACTCCTCCATTTCTCAATCTCAAGGGAATGACACCATAATCCAAACAAATATCTAGCTAGGCCTTTGAAATTCTCCTTGATTCTGCTGTCTATAGCCAATAGATTGGAAAATCTTCTTGGTTCTATCTTCAAAGTATAGTCTATAACTACCCCTTTTCTCCATTTCCATTGCTATATGGTGATTTAGACAACTATCCTCTCTTGCTTGGATGGTTATCATCAACTGCTAATTGGTTCCACATCTTCACTGTAGGCCTGTGCCACACTGTAGATCTCTGCTGTAGCTGTAGGAATTTCTTTTTAAATCCAGAAGTTCCATTTATATTCCTGAAATTGACATAATTTTGTTCTTCTTTATGGCTGACTAAAAGTTCCATTGTGTGCATATACCACAATTTCATTATCCGTTCATCTACTGATAGACAAGGTTGGTTCCATAATTTTCTCCCATATGTGGAAGCTAGAACAAAAGTAGGAAACAAAAGGGACTTCAGTCAATTGAGGAAAGAAACCAGTTACAATAGTGGAAGGGGATTGGGGGAGGGAAGTGGAGGAGAAAAATGAGGCTTGAGGAAGGGAATAATTCAAAAACGTTATATCCATACATGAAGTTATCACTACCCATCACAGTAACATGTATGGGGGGAGGGAAGACGGGGGAATGGGGTGGGAAAGGAGGGAAATATACCAAGTGATGTATGCATGTATATTTGTATCACTTTGAATCTTACTATGGTGTATAATTACAATGTACCAATAAAATAAAATAAAATAAAAATCCAAGCTGGGTGTGGTGGTGCACACCTGTAATCCCAGTACTTGGGAGACTGAGACAGGAAGATCTCAGGTTTAAGGCCAGCCTCAGCAATTTATCAAGACCCTGTTTCAAAAAATAAAAATAAAAAAGGAGCAGGGGTGTAGCTTAGGGGTAGAATGCCCGTGGGTTCAGTCCCCAGTGCCACGCACACACACACACACACGCACACACACACACACACACATCCAGACATGATCATGCCCCTTCCCTGCTCACCTCTAAAGCCATGGTTTCCTGTTGCCCCTCACATAAAGCCAGTAGTCCTTCACAGCGTAAGCTGTTGTTCATGAACTACTGTCATGAACTCTAGTCTCATACCTTGCCACATTCAACATTTCAGCACTTCCAAATGTCTTTCGATTTCTCTTCATTGCCATCTTCTTACTCATCCTTTGCCTGGCTAAAACTCCCCTGGCTCCTGGACTAAATGAATGCCCCTCCCCATCTGCTCTGCGTTTATAGGATATTTTATTGTAATTATTTCTTCAAGTTTTTGCTATAGTATAAAAACAATAATTGCAGGATGTGGTGGCACATGCCTGTAATCCAAATACTTGGGAGGCTGAGACGAGAGGATCGCAGGTTTGCGGCCAGCCTCAGCAACTTAGAGAGGACCTCGGCAACTTAGTGAGACCTGTTTCAAAATAAAAAATAAAATAGGGCTGGGATGTACTTACAGGTAGACTGCCCTTGGGTTCAATTCTAGTACCACACACACACACACACACACACAAAAGCAACAATTGTGTCTGTCTTGGTCACCAACCTATCCTTACCTTTCTCCACCCCAACACCTGCTGAGCAGCCACTTTGGTAGTAGGGATTGAACCCAGGGGCATTCTACCTTTGAGATAGACCCCCAGCCCTATTTTATTTTTTATTTTGAAACAGTGTCTCCCTAAGTTGCTGAGGTTGTCCTCGAACCTGTGATCCTCCCGTCTCAGTCTCCCAAGTACTGAGATTATAGATCTGTGCAATCACACCTTGCCAGGCAATCAAAACCTTCCTTAGCATCTGGTGTCTAAATACATCCTCAGTAAGTATTTGTCAGACAAACTACCTTTCTGAGTTTTATTATCATTTCTTTCACTGAACTCAAAACTTAAAGGTTTGAAATAATTACTACTTGTTTTCACAAAGGATTAGGCATTTAGCAAAATGCCTTTGTCTCCATATGAAGGTCACATGAAGTAAAGACATAAATGTGGTCATTTATGTATAAAGATAATATCTACTCTGAGGAAAGAAGGGTCTTCAAAGGTTTGTGTTTGTTTGCTTTTTTCTGGGAATAGAGATAGTGCTATAGACAAAGACAATCTTTGGACATTCTAATATGGCCAACACCATCTCAAAATCCTTCTTGAATACTTACTAGATGTATTATTTTACCTTATAAATCCTGCAGCCCTCGAGCCAAGAGAAACCTTCACTGTCATTTTGGCGTGGTTCCTAGACACTGTCTGAGAACTTAGTCTACACTGTCTCTGACAGTCTTTACCTAACTTTGGCTTGAGAATTTTCAGGAAGGCGTGCATTGCTGCCGAGGCCACCTGCCCACTACGCTATGCTCTAGCGCCATGGTATTTTTCCTACAGTTTTCTTTTTCATTCTTTAAATGAACACCTCTTATTGTCATTTGGTCCTATATTTCAACTTAAGTCCTCAATTTAAAAGGCTTTAAGCTGGGTGTGGTGGCACATACTTGTAATCCCAGTACTTGGGAGGTGGAGACAGGAGGATCACAGGTTTTCGGCCAGCCTCAGCTACTTAGTGAGGCCCTCTGCAACTTAGTGAAACCTTGTTTCAAAATAAAGAATAAAAATAGGGCTGGTGGTGTAGCTCAGAGGTAGAATGCCCCTGGGTTCAATCCACAGAAACACACACACACACACACACACACACACACACACACACACACAGGCTTTAAATGTTTGAAGGGAAGAAATGCGGGCAGAGGGAGACCCCTTCCCCCAGTGCCCAGTGTGTTGCAGTCTGCATGTTGGGTATATTTCTGTTACCCTACTAATGCTTCAAACAAGCTGGTAAAATAAGTTGCATTGATGGTATTTTACTCAGATTTCAGTACAACTTTCTCTTTGTGGTTAGCTAATGTTGAAATCCACTTTTGTTGTTGTCGTTGTTGAAAGATTCTGAGCCAAGAGCCTGGGGTGTTAATTTACATCTATTAGTGAGTAGTTGCATGGAATTGGCTCCTTTTTACTATTTCAGAAATTTAGAGCATGATATCCATGTTTCAGCAACACAACTCACAATAGCCAAATTTAGAGCCAACCTAGGTGTCCCTCAACAGGTAAATGGATTACAAAAATGTGGCATATATACACAATGGAATTTTACTCAGCCATAAAGAGGAACAAAATTATGTCATTTGCAGGAAAATGAATGGGACAGGAGAATATTTTGCTAAGTGACATCAGCCAGATACATGAAGTCAAGGGTCAAATGGTTTCTCATATATGGAAACTAGAGAAAAAATAGGAAGCAAAAGGGACTTTAGATAATTGAGGAGAACGACCACTAGAATAGTGGAAGGGGAAGGGGAGGGAAACGGGGGAAAAGGGAAGAAATGATGAAACAGTTCAAATTATGCTGTGCCCATGTATGAAGGTATCACTACCAATCTAGCCGTTATGTCTGAGGAGGGCTGGGAAGCGGGGTGGGTAGCTGGGTGGGACCTGAAGGGAATCATACTGAGACCTGTGCGTATATGTCTGTTTGTATGAATTTGAACTTCATGAAGATGTACAATTACAATGCACCAATAAGAGTAGTTTTTTTTTTAAATTTGAGAGCATGGTTCTGATTCTCCTAAATGACCTCAGAAGGATTCTTTTTAAGCATAGAATCTTTACATGTCATATTACAGGAACATATCAAGGCCTTTGACATCATACCCAACAAAACAACTTCTCTCTTAGCAATAATTCAAACTATTAACATCACAGCAAGTCCTAAACCATTAGGAGACTAAACAACCTCAATTAAAACAACATTGACATTCATGTTGAGACATTCAGGAGTGGTTTGGGGGCAGAGCTGGATGATCCGCATGGCAAACTGCTGTCAGGATTTACTAACATTCCAAAGTCAATGTTTGGAAATTCTGAATGAGTAATCCCCTGAGATTAGTATTTTTTGAACTAAAATAATGTCTTATGCTATGTGCATGTAACTTAATTTTGCCACATTTGTTGCTTTTTAAAAGACTTGATCTAAAAAAGTGATTTAAAAAACTCACTGTCACCAAATAACTATTTTTTAAATATTTTCTGTTTTCATTGATTTTATGGTAAAGTTTAGGCAATATTTTCAACAGCACATATACCTCAAGTAATACCTTGGGGAATACATTAACACCAGATTCTTTTGGGTTTTCATTGTTTAACTCTGGGTTGTTTTATTTTTCTGCTCTTATTCCAGGTTTTCCAAAATACTTACAATTCAAGTTGAACAAACCAGCTGTGCCAAGAGCTTCCTCAGTGAGCTTCCCAGTGATGAGAAGTGCCCTTAAAATCCTTTCAGACCTGGAAATCTACCTGTGTGAAAACAATAGGTAAGTACTTTAAAAAAATATTGCAGATTATGTGAGAAACATCCCTAAAAAATAAAAATGACTAGAAAAACTGGAAGAAGCATAGTGTGATGTTAACAAGTTATTTTGGATGGTAGGATTATTAGCATTTTTTTTACTTTCTTCTTTTCCTCACTATCCTATTTTAAATAACAAATGCATATTGCTTTACAATAAAGAAGCTTTATTTCTGAGAAGGCAGTTGTAGACACAATAATGTCCACGCATATGAAATGTGATCTCAGGTAAACACACAGGGGACAGAATGCTAAGCAGCGTTGCAGACAGGTCTATCCATGGCAGAGACAGATTGTAACCGGAGAGCCGGGACCACCTGGCTCATGGCACTAGCTTCTTTGCAGATCACAACTATAAATCCAAAACAGAGTGACAGGTACCTCTTTGGTGCCAGGTTATCTCTAACTCATCATGGGCATGTCAACACCTTCCCAAACAGTGCAAAGGAATAATTTTAGTTTTGACCGAAAACCCAGTTTAGTTCATCTAAGCTATTTGGTTTTAAGTAATGCATTTACCATTTGGTGCATAACAGGAGAAAAAAAAAGTCTGTATATTTGTGAGGCTAACCAGACTTGTTAATTGTTCAATCTTGACTTCTAAGCATATTGATAGAGCTTACATTATGAAAATCAGGGAAATGCTGTCCAGAATGTCCTGGAAGAGGTATTAAGTTCTTATTATGACTATAAACAGCTCCTATTAAGTCTAGAAAGCTGGCAGGAATTTCAGTCCTAATGATATTTACATAAAGCTTATGTAAATTAGTGAATCAAACAGAAAACATAACCTCTTAAAAATTTATGGCATCTCAAATATGCCTATATTCAAAGACAAGCTTTGGGCAATTTTTATTTTACTCACTTCTTCATCCACGAATCCAACTCATTCATTTGTTTAGCAAGTAATTCTTGAGTCTCTTCCACGTGACAGGCACCGTCTTAGGCACTCAGGAGTGTCCGAGAGGACACACACAAATACCCCTGTGGTCATGGAGCTTGTGTTCCTAGTGCTAGGGAGTTTGAAAAAAACGAATGAGGAAGTAAATATATATAGTGTGTCAGATAGTGATAAGTGTTATGAAGAAGAAGAAATCCAGGAGGGGAGGGAGGTCGCGCATGCCCACTGGTAGGTGGGAGTGGGGAGAGAGGTGATGTTGATTTAAATAGGGTGCTCAGGAAAGGTGACTTTGTTAAGAGAGGTAAGAGGGTTGCCTCTAGTTGGCTTTGATAGTCCTCTTTTACAAATCATTTGAACTGCAAATTAGGAGAGTATTGATCCCATGGTTCTGTTATTTTTATGCATGCTTGAAGTAATCCCTTTTTATGTCCTCTAAGAATGATACCCTCAGCACATCAATATGGCTCTTATACATAGAATGAATCAACGGAAAACACATTTTCCCCAGAGCTATATGCCTAATGACTGGACTCACAAGTCCCTCTTTGGTGGTCCCACTGAACTAATACAATCACACACACAGACGTTCATTGTTTTTCCTCCCTATTCATTCAAGCCTTTGCTTTCTGAAGTTGCCTGTGAGCCCACTGAGTAGGGATGGGGCAGCGATTTGTTCATCTCGGCAGCCTCAGTGCCTAATCCGATGCCGGGCATAGGTCAGGGGCTCAGTAATTGCCAGTCGAAAAGACAAAGGTTGAGAGTAAAATAGACATCGACTTCAAACTGGTCATCAGCTGAATCCCTAATGGCCACGTTTATCTACTAAATTGTCCAAAGTGGATAAATCCGTGCCTTCCAGTACAACGGCCTCTCTGCTTCTCCCAGTCCTGGATGGATGCTTGGCATCAAGGACTTGCTCTGTAAAATAAAGTCGTGGCATCTCCCCAACAGGGATACTTTTCAGTGGAAGCAACTATAAGATGTTGTTTCCAATCCCATTTTCCCCATCATCATTCCACACTCTCTTTCTACCGCTGTAACAGATCATCTGGATTCTATCCCCCCTTTTAGATAGTGTGGAAGAGTGATATCGTTCACACTACATCAGGGGGCAAAATTATCACAGTTCATGGTATCGACACTTGGGGAAACTCACAATGGGGATAAAGGGAGCCCAGAAATTTTATTATAACGGAGTCCTGCCTCTTGACTGTAATGATTGTGTGGTTTGGGATACATTGCCAAATCTCTGCGAGTCTTACAAACTCATCTATAAATTAGGAAAAATAATTATTTCCCCAGAGTATTGTTATGAAAGTCAAGTTTAATAATAGACCTGATGCCTTTATTACAGTGTCTAATGTGGTAGTTCAATAAACTATTGTTTGTATATTTACTCCTCCTACTAATAATGTTACTATTAGCAAATTTAGGCGAATAGAGTTTTTGTTTATAGTTACTGAAAATTTATAAAATCCTCAAAGGTAATGCTTATAAATATATTTGCATTTAAAATTTCTGTGTGTGTGTGTGTGTGTGTGTGTGTGTGTGTGTGTATGTGTGTGTGTAATTTTTTGAGGGGGTAACTGGAGATTGAGCCCAGGGTTGTTCTACCTCTGAGCTAGACTGCCAACCCTACTTCTTATTTTGAAATAGGGTCTCACTAAGTTGCAGAGGGCCTCACTAAGTAGCTGAGGCTAGCTGCGAACCTGCAATCCTCCTGTCTCAGCCTCCCAAGTACTGTGATTACAGGTGTGTGCCACTATGCCCAGCTCTATACTTATAATAATTTTAAGCTAAGCATACTGTGTCAAAAACATTTCAGCTGTGAAATGGGATGGTCTTTAACAGGGAACATCTCTGTGATCTCAAAGCGTCATACATGCTAAGGGACAGTTTCCCAGGCATTTTGCCCTTGTGGTGGTTGATACAATCCTAATCACTTTGACACCTTTCTTGTAGAAAGATGCAGTCAAGGAAAGTCTTATTATTTCCAGGTAGGAAAACAATGCTTTAATGGGGTCTGAACCCTAATCCCATAATTTCTCTTCTTGTTTTTGTTAGAGCTTGCTTGAAGTACAACTAAGAACAGAGGCAGTAAAATCACCGACTCGCATGATTATGGAGCTGATCTCTCTGATGCGGAAAATGTCTCCAGTTTTTTGACAACCGCTAAAGAACCATGGGGTCCAGCGGCCTTGGGAAAGCGGCAACGCTGGATGAGCTGCTGAGCACTTGCATTGAGATGTTTGGTAGGAGCCTCACCTCCTTTCATCCCTTTAGTGTATTCTGATACTGTTGCTTCCCTCAATTCAGATGCAGGTTGCCTGCAGAACAGACTTTGACCTCTGCCCCTTCATATTTAAGGCATTTGGGATCCACCCAATCTGTCCCTCCAGTTTCATTGCCCCTTTGCATTCCTTTCTCTTTATTGTTCATAGCACATACTCCAGCCAAACTGTCCACTTGATTTTTCTGGAATATTCCCCGCACCCCTTTCTATTTCCATGCCTTTATATACTTCTTTCATTGAAATTCTGCTTCGAAGCTCATGTCAGATGTCATCTCAGATGTTTCTAAAGCCATTCCTAATCACCCCCATCAAGAAAGGCTGGTGCCTCTTCCCCTCTCCCAGGGCCCCGGGTAACTTTCTTAGGGCTCATTATCACACGCTGCCGTGATCCCTGCTTGGTCTTTTGGCTTGCCCAGGTGTGGGAGCACAGTCTACTGCGCTCTGTATTTGTACATGTCTGATGTCTTTTACTAAATTATAGACTTTACAGCCATATGCTTTTTATGTTGTGCACGTATCCACCCCAGCATTGGATTATTCCTGGCACAGAGTCACACAAGAGTTGTTTGCTTAACTGATTGCCATTAGAATTAGAGTTAAGTCAGAGTAGGGATGCCAGACAAAATGCAGGATGGTCAGTTAAATCCAAATTTTGGATAAATCACAGTTTTAGTGTATATCTTAAATATTGCCTGGGAGATACTTACACTGAAAAAAATCATTGTTTATCTTAAATTCAAATTGACCTGGTGACCTGTATTTTTATTTGCTAAATCTGGCTACTGTAAACCAGAGGAAGGGTGAGAGCCACTCATCATAACTTGCAAGGAAGCGGGAGGTAAAAGATAATTTGGTCTATGAGAAATTTTGACACTACTGTTTCTCTAATGATATTAGAAAGGGAGAAGAGCAGCACTGTTATTTCCTTACCCCTTCTTTTGTTTTATTTTTAACAGATGACAATGGAGAGCTGAGTAACAGTTATTTGCCAAGAATAGTTCTACTGATGCACCGATGGTATTTATCTTCCACCGAATTGGCAGAAAAACTTCTCTGCATATATCTTTTCAACTACTGTGTGATTTTTACAATCATCAATCAAATTCTGTATTTAGATAGAGTGTCTACACAGTCTGTAGATTAAGATTAATAAACAGTCTTTGGTCAGTTATCTAGCTGATTTGAGAATATGTAGATGTCTAGACAAAACATCTGGATGATGGGCCAAATAGTGGACCATCCATCTGGATGTTTTGGCTCTACTTGAAAATAACCACTAAGATGTGAAATGAAACAGGAGCTGTAGGTTGAGTGTTTCTAACTTGTCTTAAACATTTTGACTGTTGGTGCAATGAAGGAATATTCAACATTGGTTTAAGACCTAATTTATTCCTTCTATGATGGCAAAATGGTGAGCATAGAGAATACAGCTGAGACATCTGGAGATGCCAGCCAAAATCATATGCTCTGACTCAGGCACAAACACCAACTTAGCTTTTACATCTTCCCTTGCCGACAAGACACAATGAACATTCTAGTGCGTTTATTGTAATTTGTTGATTGGTACTAATTTTAGATTTTCTTCTGCATAAAAACAAAACAAAAATGTTTGGATGGGGCTGGGGTGTAGCTCAGGGGCCGAGTGCTTGCCTAAGCATGCTCAAGGCATTGCGTTCAATCCTCAGCCCTTGAAAAAGAAAACAAAAATCCACATAGTTCGAAATGCCATTCCATAATGAGAGCTTTTAGCAGCCCACCACTTTTGTAGCTAATGCAGGTCTGAAAAGTGGTTGAAAAGTAATTGAAAAGTGACTGAAAATTCAGAGTCTCACATTTATAAGGAAGTTTTACTTCCTGAGATCTAATGTTTATTATACAGTCTCTAATGTTGGTTCTTGCAGTTTCTGCCTCCTTCAAGCCCAGGAGGCCCTGTAGATGAGTGAGAGACCCTACAGGGCCTGTGGAGCCTGGGAAGGAGCGCATCCATCGAGCGTTATTAGGGTCTGCCAAGGCTGCCTGGGTCACGCGGGGTTCCACCTGTCTGTTCAACCCTCTCCACTTTATATTTCTTCCCTTCATCCTCCTCACAACCTCAGGGCAAAAGGGGAGGTTAGGGTAAGGAGACATGCACCCTGAACTGAGGACATTGGAAGAAAGCAGATCCTAGTCTCTAAAGGTGCAAGGGGTTGGGCATGGTGGTACACATAATCCCAGTACTTGGGAGGCTGAGACAGGAGGATCGCAGGTTCGAGGCCAGCCTCAGCAACTTAGCGGGACCCTGTTTCAAAATAAAAGGGGTTGGGGTATAACTTGGAGGTAGAATGCTCCTGCGTTTGATCCACAGTACCCCTCCACATACACACGCATTCTAGTCTCTCATGGTGCAAGGGTTCCATGGGGCCCACTGTTAAGAGTACAGCACAGAGGAAGATGGAGGGAATTGACTTTACATGGCCCTTGTGATGTGCACATTGTCCCAATAATGCGCCACAAACTATGTGCTCACCCTTAATATGTCCACCAAAGTAGGAAACATAAATAAAAATGGATATTTGGGCATATTAGAGTCTAATATGGGGAAGTTCAGATTGTATAACAGTTGAAGACTGCCTCTGAGTCAACATTTCTTTAAAATTTCCTTCCTTTAGATTTCTCACTCACTCCATATCCTCTGTGCCTGACATATAATAGGAGCTCAATAGAAAAAATTTTAAAAGATATCAATAAATAGGATTAAGGATAAATAACACAACTTGTATATTAGCATACCTGAAAGTGACATTTAAAAATATGAAGGAAATTAGAGTACTTATGTAAGGCACTAATCCCAGGTACAAAAACCTTTTTGGCTAAAATCATGCTTTTATGCACTACCAATTTTAATTATGTATACTTTGCAATATATTTGTAATGATAGTTGGTAGTCATTGGTTAGGAAGCACTTAGGAAATATAAGACTAATTGTATAAGCAAAAATACACCCAGAGCATTAACAAAGCAACTTGGCTCAGCATGGTGGTGCACGCCTGTAATCCTAGCAGTTGGGAGACTGAGACAGGAGGCCAGCGAAGACCTGCAGCAACTTAGTGAGGCTCTTTAGAAACAAACAAATAAACAAACAAACAAGCAACTTTTAATTACTCAGCCTTAGACTGATCAAATCCCACCTTTTTTCCCATTTGAGTGTCTATATTTGAGTGTTCCCATTTGAGTGCTTGGGACTGGAATATTTCATATTTTGGATTTTTAAAATTTTAGAATATTTGCATATCCGTAATGAGATATCTTAAGAATGAGACCCAAGTCTAAACACAAAATTCATTTATGCTTCATATCTACCTTGTACATGTAGCCCGAAGATAATTTTATATGATCTTTTTATGAACTAGTGTTTTCACTTTGATGCATCACATAAGGTCAAATGTGGAATTTTCTACTGGTGGCATTGTAGGCGCTCAAATCCGGACCTCAAATCTTTGGATTGGAGGTGCTCGACTCGTAATCCAAATGTTCCCAGCATATGGCCCTCTTGTTAGGAATTCATGTAAATTGGTGAAACTGCTGCAGGCGTGTGCAAAAGACACAAGGACTTTTTCTTTAACGAGTGTACGTATCGAAATGCCAGTGGAGAGAGCTGCGACGAGTTTCGACTGAAGATCTGCTACTTCATGAGGTAAATAGACTCACGAATTTCATTTCTTGTGGCTTCTGGTTCTGGGATTGTTGGCAATTTCCTTTTCTCCAAGCAGCAAACTTAGTTTGACAGGAGAATCTACTCAGATCCCCCTTTTAGTGACTGTTAAAATTGGCCCTCCTCTGTTCCTGGGGGTGGGGGTATCTTCTTTACCTTGTGGATTACAGATCGGTTAGAGAATGAAACCAGTCCTTGGGGTGAATTCGATTTTCTCTCCTCCCACAGCTCACCGACTTCATTCCCACCTATGTGTCATGAAGTGGGGGGAAGAGGGGGAGGACTTCCTCTCAGCTACGGTTCTCTAGAGGCTCAGGGTTGGAGGGGTGGACCTTGGTTCTGGATTGAAGGAGGGCAGAGAGGGACCCAGCGTGATGGTTGGGGATAGGAGATGGCTAATAGGGTCCTGGATTCAGTGTTAAATGCGGTTTGTAAAGTGATACATATGACAGTGTCCATGGAGGTCCAACTTGTAATCTTCAGCTGTCAAAAGTCTTTCATGCCTTGCAGGTACTGGATTCTGAAGTTCCCTGCAGAGTTTAATTTGGATCTTGGTTTGATTCGGATGACTGAGGAATTCCGGGAGGTAGCTAGTCAACTAGGATATGAAAAACACATCAGCCTCATCGACATATCCAGCATGTAAGAGTGGCATGAGTGTCTTTCAAACTTGATGAATCAATGCTTGGGGAGGGGAGGAATAGCACTGAGCCCACTTGACCTGAATCTGTATCATCCCAGAATTAAAATTTGCTTCTTTGAGGACAGCCTTGCTATACTGAGCACAGCTGTAGTGGGCACAACTCATCTCTCCAAGCTGCAGATTACTTGTAAAACAGGAGAGTGCCTTTCTTGTGGGATTATTAGAAGCATCTGAAAAATACATGCGATAGCATGTGAAAGCATTTGTCGCATAGTAGACGCTCAGCACTTGGTTATTGAATTTGAATCTAGTCAATGTCTCCTCTGCCTTGATTACTCAAAGTTTGATCTTTGGATCACTAACATTGGTATCACCTGGAAGCTCATTAGAAGTGGAGAGTCTTGGGGCCCACCTGAAACCTGTGAATTGGAATCTGTGCTTCAGTAAGATCCCTAGTGACTCACAGGCTCATTCGAGCTTGAGCAGCCCTGGGCTATGGTGCTTCTGAGGTCAGCCTGAAGTTATTACACATGTTGACCATAGTTATGCCATGAACTGGTTAGCTCAGTTATTAGGAACTTAGTACTAACTAGGCTCATTTCATATCGACTAGCTAACTTTGTGCTGGGACACGATTTGATGATTCTAGGTATGGTTATCAATTTTGTAAATATATGCTCGTGTGTCTTAGGCGTTTTTGCATCATATTCTCTTACCTGGAATGCTTCTTCAAGAACGGTCAATGGGGAATGGTCCAGGAATCATCAAGGATGTTTTATTTTTTTAAATACATTTTATTTAGGTTCATTTCTAAAAATCAAAATCTCTGGCAGTGAGGTCCAGGCCTCTGTCTTTGTAACAGGTTTTGTCAGACAATTCCTATTATGTTGAAGCATGAGAACCATAGCTTCTGGTGGTTTCCATGGGCTTTAAATCACCATCTATATTCAGATAAACTCTGAAATGCATATACCTTCCCCTGGCCTCTTCTTTATGGTCCAGATCTTGCTTGGTCACAAGGAACACCAAGTAAGAGAGTCTGGATGAATCAGTACAAACCTACCCTGTCTGGAAAAACAACTCAAAGTTTATGTTCTATTGGTCACGGGTCAGTGGTTTTCTCTTCGAATCCCAAGGGGAGGGTGTGTGTTCTCGAAGCTCCTGGAAGCAGGCCAAGAGTTACAGAGTCAGTAGGTTAATCACTTCCATGGAGTGAAATGGGGTTTCAGCACATTGACCAGGCTCGCTTTTCTTTTATAGTCCTTCCTATGACTGGATGAGAAGAGTCACACAGAGGAAAAAAGTATCCAAGAAGGGAAAAGCCTGTCTGCTGTTTGACCATCTGGAGCCCATTGAATTGGCCGAGCACCTCACTTTTCTGGAGCATAAATCTTTTAGAAGGATCTCAGTAAGGAACCTGACATTTATTCTTCCAAGTATAACAACCACCATGCCAACTTTCCCGAGAGCTGCGTTTTCATACTCTAATGTGTTGGCAACCCCTGTCACTGGGTTCTGCTGGAAACGTGCCCTTAATTCACAGGAACAATTCCTTTTAACCAAAGATAAATATTATCCTGTCTTTATTTTGTGGCTCAGGAGCTGTATTTCTGTCGCTGTTTTCAATGTCTCCTTTCATAGGATTAAAGCATGATTTTTCTAAATACTCAGTGGAGATTTAACCATTCAAGGTATATTTAGTTTTGTTGACTCCTCCCAAGTGAATGTGTTTTGCTAGGCCCTTTATTGGGGGGATTTTAAAAAATTAGGTTGGGATTTGTATAAATGCCTAATTATGGGTATAGGGTAAAACAAGAAATTGTAGACTTTGAGGAGAATCTCAACATTCAGTCTGTTTCTTTCCCAGGGATAGAGATGTTGAATTAAACTTCTCTTTCCCCCTTATCTTGTGAAGGCTTCATTTCTTCTCTCTTTCTTTTCTTCCTGGACTGTGGACTCCTTTTAGCTGCCTGCTGGCTGCTAGCTGCTGTTTTGATGATATTCTCCGTGGGTTCCCAATCAGCAAGGCGCTTGGCTTTGTTTCCTCCAGCTCTAGGGAAATCTCCCCTTCTCCTTCTCCAAGGTGCCGGGGAGTGGATTACATTAGTGCTTGCAAAGAAGACCATCTTGATTAGAAGCATGGATTTCCAAAAGACTGATTCTTTCACTAAGTAATCTGGCCTGGAGAGAACCTTGATGATTCTCAGGGGCAGACTTTGGGACGGGATTCCCTGCACTGTTATTATGATAGAAGGCTCCTACAGATTTGATGACATCCGCCCTAACTTTCTGAGACTATGTCTATTTTGCTAAAGAGCTGACTTATTTCAACTGATATTTTTTTCTCTCTTTTTTCTTGAAACAATCTTATAAACGATTCTGATTCTAAATCTTTGTATTTACAGTCATTTCCTGCTCTTTAGCATATGCCCTTATATCTTAAACTTGCTTGATTATTGGAGTCACTGGTAGTATGTTCAAAGTGGAGATTCTTAGTTTCTTTCTCTGGAGATACTGATCTTTTATGTCTTGGGTGTTCCCAGGAACCAGCATTTTGGCAAACTTCCAGTAGATCTTATGATTCAGCAAATTTGGGACTCAGTGGAATATGACTTTGAGTCTTATCCCCTTCTTTTCCCTCCCCCACAACACTGATGTGTAGCAGTGTGTGTGTGTGTGTGTGTGTGTGTGTGTGTGTGTGTGTAAGAATGGGGTTTGATTGAAATGTAGCAAAATAACCTGTTAAAGGAACATATATATTCAAACTCATAGGATGCCATTATAAATGTGAAATGAAAGAAATCATTATGTTTTTATGAAAGAGTATCTCAGCTCTTCTATGCCACGTTCCAATTTCTCATTTTGCAAAAACTCCATTATAATTCAAAATCTCTGAATCTTCCTTTACCAGTTCACTGATTACCAAAGCTATGTCATCCATGGCTGCTTGGAGAACAACCCTACCTTGGAGAGATCTATTGCTTTATTTAATGGAATCTCTAAGTGGGTCCAGTTGATGGTTCTTAGCAAACCAACCCCCCAGCAAAGGGCAGAAGTCATCACGAAGTTTATCAATGTTGCAAAGGTACGTCTGGGAATCAGACTGGGGTTCTCGGATTCTGGATGTTCATTCACTCTGTTGAGAAAAGTCATTGAGTAAATTTGGTGTTCGCAATGTAAGGGCATTGGATAATTAAACTACTCATAGATATCTGATGAACAAATCATACCTACTCTCATGCAAAAAGATTGCTTTTATTTTTATTTTTATGTTTCGTGGTGCTGGGGATTGAACCCAGGGGCATTCTACCTCTGAGCTACACCCCCAGCCCATTTTATTTTATTTTATTTTATTTTATTTTATTTTATTTTATTTTATTTTATTTTATTGTTTTGAAACAGGGTCTTGCTAGGTTGCTGAGAGTCTTGCTACATTGCTGAGGCTGTCTTCAAGTCTGTGATCCTCCTGTCTCAGCCTCTGAAGTACTAGGATTACAGACATGTACCACCACACCCGGTTAGAAAATTATTTTTTTTTATTTATTTATTTATTTATTTTTGTGGTACTGGTGATTGAACCCCAGGGCATTCTACCTCTGAGCTACACCCCCAGCCCTTTTACTTATTTTAATCTTGAAACAGGGTCTCGCTAAGCTGCTGAGGCTGGCCCTGAATCTGCAATCCTCCTGTCTCAGCCTCCCAAGTACCTGGATTACAGGTGTGAAGCACTATGCCTGACTAGAAGATCATTTTTGGGTTTGTTTTTTTTTTTGGTGGTGTTGGATATTGAACCCAGGGACATTCTACCTTTGAGTTACATCCCCAGCCCTATTTTATTTTTATTTTGAAACAGGGTCTCACTAAGTTGCTGACAGCTTCACTAAGTTGCTAACGCTAGCTTTGAACTTGTGATCCTCCTGTCTCAGCCTCCCAAGTACTGGGATTACAGGCGTGTGCCACTATGCCCAGCTTAGAAGATTGCTTTTAAAAAGCAATAGTTAGAAGCATTTAACATCATTGTTGTTCTGTAAAACAATTGCTATTTTTAGAGGATTCCATTTATGTTTCATTTTAAATTGATGTTATTTTTTCCTAGGTCTTTATTACTAAAATTGTGCATGTACTCACGTGTAAATCAAAAGTTCGGCATCATTTAAATATCCTTACAAGGTACTAATGTTAACATTTTTATTTCAGAAACTCCTTCAGCTCAAAAACTTTAACACCTTGATGGCAGTGGCGGGAGGCCTCAGCCATAGTTCCATCTCACGCCTCAAAGAGACTCATTCTCATCTTCCCTCGGAAGTTACAAAGGTACAACAGATCTTGAACCCAATCCAAGTCAACATTTGTAAACCATTCAGGGATAGCGTACTTCTAACAAAATCACTCAGAATGGGAAAGTCTTCCTCTTAAACCAAAGGTAGGTTACACATGATGGACAAAGTAGGAAGGGAATAGCCACACCAGCTGAATCAACCTGGAAAAGCAAGTTGGAGGTGGCAGTAAGTATTCTAATAAGAATGCTTTTAGCCCAGCATGGTGGGGCGCCTGTAACCGCAGTTCTTGGGAGGCAGAGAAAGGAGGATCGCAGGGTCAAGGTCAGTCTCAGCAACTTAGTGAGACCCTGTTTCCAAAGAAAAATTAAAAAGGGATAAGGGTATAGCTCAGAGGTAAAATGCCCCTAGGTTCAATCTCCAGCACCAAAAAAACAAAGAGAGAGAGAGAGAGAGAGAGAGACAGAGAGAGAGAGAGAGAGAGAGAGAGAGCGCTTTGACATGCAAATGCAAATAACATACTGTAGTTTTGCATATTCAAGAAATATTTACTTGGTGCTTACTATGTGATAGTATGATACACACTGAGGGTAACAGATAAAGAAGAAAGGAATAGTGCCTATCCTGTTCTCCTGAAAGAAAATCATTGCATGCCTACTCTGTTCATAATCCTGAGTTTGACCATATTGATTGGCACAGAGGAAGACATATGCCTTGATAGAAATATTCAGAGTTAAGCTGGACGTGGTGGCACAGTCCTGTAATCCCAGTACTTGGGAGGCTGAGACAGGAGGATTGCAGGTTTAAGGGCAGTTCATAGTAACTTAGCAAGTCTTTGTTTCAAAATAAAAAATAAAAAGGGCCAAGGGTACAGCTCAGTGTAGAGTGCCCCTGGGTTCAACCCCCAGTACTACAAAAGAAGAAAGAAAGAGAAAGGAAGGAAGGAAGAAAGGAACAAAGGAAGAAATAAAGGCAGGCAGACAAACTCTCAGATTTATAGTTGAGCTGTCAAGGACCAAGAATCTATTTAAAAAAAAAAAACAGTGATCATTTCCCAAACTGAAATTTTCTGCCATATTTATTTCTAGACCATATTAATAACATTTTTCCCTGTGGAGCAGAGAGGAGCATTTGATCCTTATGGAAAGATTTCTTTGTTAGAGTGTACATTGCTGTATCAGTAAGGAAACTTTCAGCTATAAGTTAAAAAAGAAAAAGGAAAAAACCTAAATAGATTAAAAACGAAGACAAGGTATTATGTGGTGTTCTAGAGGCCGAGAGGAGAGCTCACTCCAGGAGTGGCCTGATCAGAACCCTGGCTCAGTTGCTCTGCCTTTCTCTGAGTTTTAGGGTTTGGAGCTAAATTAACTAATTAACTCATTTATTTTTGGTTTGTTTGTTTCATTAGACTGGCTTCCCTCCTGATTGGGCTGTCTGTAGCAACAAGGAAGTCATACTCCCTTTTTCACGACAGTTGGAGAGAGGCAGGACATCTGACTTCAACCCTGCCCCCAGGGATCAAAGACCTTCTTCTTAGACAGACTGGGTCATCTCAAGTCATATGTCCGCCCTGGACCAGTAACAGTTGCCAGAGAAGTGTAGTATACCGATTGGCTTAACTCTGACTTCCCAAACCAATCACAAACCAGAGGGACGGAATTACTATGATGATAAATCAGAACCCATTCTTGGTCCTGGTAAAGCAGTTCTGTCTGAGTTCTGTGGGTGCTTTGGGAAAGAGAAGACTGATCAAAATTGGGATCTATTGAGAAGGTCTAGGGGAAGCTCACCAAGTGCTGTGTACACGTATGTCCCTATCACTCTGAACTACATTATGATGTGAGGCTACTGTGCACCAATAAAACTATATTTAAAAAAAAGAAGAAGAAAGTCTGGTTGCTGTTAAGCAACCAACAATGACTTATTCATATAAAGAAGAGGAAGTACCACTGTTTGACCTCAAACTCTGAACTTATTCCACATATAATGAGACTCATTATGTATTTTATTTTCTTTTAGCTTTGTACTAAATTTTAAACAAAAAAATCAAAAAGAAAATTTTTAATCTTGTAAAGAATATGAATCTGACACAGGCACCTAGAAGCTTGGAATTACCAGTGTGTCTTTAACAACTCTTTATTTGAATTTTTTTTTTATACGAAAGGGAACTGACCCCCCCCCCCAGGTAAAGTGAGTTGCTCAAGTTCACTCTTATAGTTAGTGCAAAGTCCAAGACCACAGCTGTCTCACACATCGCAGTGCAACTTTTCCTACCCCATCCTGTCCCAGATGAAGATACCCTCAAGTAGTATCTGGAGTAGTCCTTAGAGCAGCTAGGACATCTTAATAGGCTACAACCCTGAATTTGTAGACTGTAATCTTTTCATGAATCACAAAATACAAAGTATACATGATGTCATTTAACACCCCAGCTTCTCTAGTAAGTGGCAGAGGTGCAAGCTACTTCTGTTCTGTAGCAGAGTGGAACAGGCTGTCCAGCTCCTAGCCAGGTCTAGGGAGTTTCTCGAACTTCCTTTTTCCTGGTTAATATTTCCCTGCATCAGTGTTGGTGCGATTGATACTTCTTTCATTCACTGAGGAATTTCCTAGCCACACATCACGGGGCCTGGAGGTGGGTGGAAGAGAAGGATGTTTGACAATTCTACTTTTCCCTCTGTTCCCAGAACTGGAACGAAATGACCGAGTTGGTTTCCTCCAATGGCAATTACTGCAACTACCGCAAGGCCTTTGCTGACTGCGAAGGCTTCAAAATCCCCATCCTCGGAGTCCAC
The DNA here is from genome assembly GCA_004027185.1 of Glis glis. Classification (NCBI taxonomy): domain Eukaryota; kingdom Metazoa; phylum Chordata; class Mammalia; order Rodentia; family Gliridae; genus Glis; species Glis glis. Next base: position 22,606 of record PVJS01005957.1, on the reverse strand, counting down.
TTGAAAGACCTGATAGCAGTGCACGTCATTTTCCCAGACTGGATGGAGGAGAACAAAGTGAACATTGTGAAAATGCACCAGCTCTCCGTTACCCTGAGCGAACTGGTCTCCTTGCAGAACGCCTCGCCCCACTTAGAGCCCAACATGGACTTGATCAACCTGCTCACCGTGAGTTCCAGGGGCCGAGCTGGTGCCAAATAGCCTTTATGCACCTCATTTTCCAGGGAACATAGGAAGACATGTGCAGCATTTCACTTTGGGGGAAAACTAATTGTGTGTGTGGGGGGGGGTACTGGGGATTGAACCCTCCGAGCTATACCCCCAGCCCTATTTTATTTTTTATTTGGAAAGAGGGTCCAGTAAGTTGCTGAGAGCCTCACAAGTTGCTGAGGCTGGCTACAAACCTGCGATCCTCCTGTCTCAGCCTCCCAGGTATTGGGATTACAAGCATGCACTACCACGCCCGGCTGGAAAACTAATTTGTTTTTAGTTAAGTAGTTAAGAAGTAGTTAAGAAGTTAAGTAATTAAGAAGTCAGTAGTTAAGAAGAAATCTCAAAGGATGTGGATAAAGCAACCTCACAGCCATAAGCAGCCTGACTTGAGTCTATAATATTGGGGCAAATATAGTCCCCCTTGTTTGGAGGGGCCAAGTCTCTGCCCATACAGCTCCCCTTCTGGAATTCTCAGGGATGCCCCTCAGCCCCCATTCTCCTTCAGCACCCTGGTCCAACTTATCACTTCTGTCTGTGCATCCTCACATCTGAGCTTCTCTCCATCCTCACCGCACTGCTATAGCTGAACCTGGAGTGATGCAAGGACCTCCTCTGGGATCTGGGTCCCCACCTCCCCAAACCACTGGGATGTAGCCTCCAGCCTGACATTCCAGGCCCTTTGGGACTCTGTCTCTGACCATCAGTCCAGCCTCATGCATCCTTGCCCTCTCCCACATCACAGCAGACTTTGAGAAATATTATTGTATTTTCCACACAAAATGCTGCTTTCTGCTTCCTGGCCTCTGTACATTTCGGGAAAATCTTTCCCCTCTCCATCCATGGAAAAGATTCAAATTCAAATTAGTTCAAATTCAAAAAACTTCATCCTTCTAGGGCATTCTCTATTCCCTTCAGGACAGTGATGCGCCGATGACATGTGGTGCCCTTGCACTCTGTACGTGCTTAACTACAGGAGGTGTCACTCTGCATCTGGTTCTTTCTGTTTACATGCCTGATGTGTCACATCCCCAGCCCCTTTCAGAGGACCTGGCACTCAGCAGAGGAAGCGAGCAGTGCATTTAGGAGCCATGAGAGTCGGACAAAGTTCATCTGCCACTCGTATCATAGGGCGTTTGTGGCACAGTTGTTTAGATGGTCTTCAGGTCGAAGAACTGTGGGACACAAGAGAAGAGAGCATTTCCCATCAGCTCTTCTCTGCAGGGAGGAAGAAGCATAATCAAATTCTCTCGCCCTTGCTTAAATGAGTGGAGGTGCAACTTCCCTGTCTGGGTTGCTAATGCTGGAGCAGCTGAAACTTAGCTGCAATGTGGAATTGACGATTTTCCTTTTATGATGGTGGAAAATGAAACCAATAACTCCTCTTAAGTTCTGACAGCCTAAATCCCCCAGGAATGCTGTACTGGAGTAGGGGTGTGGTTCCTAGACTACTCACCACCTGTTCCTAGAGCATGTAGTGGATTACCAAAAAACAGACTCTGAAGTGTAGGTGATAGTGCTAGCTGCACCCTTTGCACAAAGCAGAAGTGGTCGGCACACAGAAACACGGGTCTCTTGGGGGTTGAGGTCATGTGACACATAGTAAACACACAGACACTCTCTACGGGGGGAAGAAAAACAACTCGCAATAATTCAAGCACCTGTGCTGATTAACCATTTGCCATGTAAATCTGTTTCCATGAATAAGTGACCAGAGTTGCAGCCCTAGTCAGACTGCAAAGCCACAGGCACAGGTGATGTCTGAGGACTGAGCCCAGGGTGTGGGCTGAGTTTCAAGCGCCTGTGTCCGGGCTACATCCTTGATGTCGGGCAGAACGTCATAGAGCCGGTGTCTACACTTGGGAAATGTCTCATCCAAATAAAAGACGAGAATGGAGTAGGGAAATGAAATTTGAGTTATAAGTGCATCAAGCAATGAAAATGAAAGAGAATACTGAAGAATTTTGAATGCAATTTTCAATGGTTAAAAAAATGGAAAACCTGAACTCCAGGAATAAAAGCTAAGAAGTCTGCTGGGAAGAAAAACAAAAAAAAGGATGCCAGAGCCTCCCTCCACCTTCCTCTGCCTCTTAGAGGTACTGAAGGGAAATTTAGAAGCCCCAAAGCATCAAATTTAATTAGTGCACTGTTGCATCGCATAGCTCAGTTGACATAATCCTAGCTGGGAGGTCTTGCTTAAAGCTCTGCCTCTGGGGTACTTAGCTCTGTCTCCGTGCTAGCTAACCCTGACTTAGGCTTTTTCATGAGGGTCTTGTTCTCATTTATGAGGTCTCTTCCAGCTCTAAAGTTCCATGATTCTAGCTATAAGGAATGGTGGAACCCAGAAAATGAGGAACCATTTCTGTGGTACTGGCCCAGTGGCTTCCCAGGACAGAACAGTCCTGCATACAAGTCACAGAGCATCATGCCAGTTGCCACTGAAAGCCAGGATCCTCTCTCCCTCCCCACAACCAAGGAGAAAATTCAGTGCACCCTACTGACCACTGGGAAGTTAATCTCCCCAGGAGGACTGAGGAGACTTCTACCACGTGCTCACGTGATCCCAGTGGCCATTTTCTGAAGCACATCCATGTTTGGTTAGACCCACGTGATAACTGCTGCTGCCTACGGGCCTGTGACTGTGTCCTTAAACACAGCATTTAAAGGGATGATTCATTTTCCCCCAAGATTTCAAGTCAAATTTTGGCCTGAAGTGATTGATTTTTCTCTAACCATGGTCCCAGGTGAGGTAACCAATCAATCTATGATGGAGAGCTCTGAAGGATAGAAAAGTAAGAACTCTTAAGTTAGTCAACAATTAATTATTAAATGCCTACTCCACTTTCTGTAATAATTGGTTTTCACATATGTTTCCTTGGTAAATTCTCACAAGTGCCTGGTGATATAGCCTGGGAGGACAGTAAGTGTAACCCCACCCCCTTCCTTTCTTATGAATGGAGAAAGTGAGATTGATAAAGGACAAAAGGCCTGCAAATGGCGAGCTTCTGCATCCCCGTGTGGGACGCGTTTTCCCTGGGATGGTATGTAAGTCAGCTTTCGGTCACTAACAAATGCCTGAGATAAATCAGCTCCTGAAGTTTTATTTTGGCTTGCAGTTTTATAAGTTTCAGTCTATGATTGATGGGCCCCATTGCTTTGGTCCTGTGGCTAGGCAGCATGTCGTGGAGGCAGCAAAACCTGTGGCTACTATGTCTGCACAAAACCATTCATCTCATGACCCGGAAGTGAAAAGAGAGAGGAAGAGGAAGGGGTTGAGGTCCCAGGATCTCCTTCAGAGGCACGCCTCCCACCAAGCTTCACCTCTTAAAAGTTCCCATCACCTCCCCATAGCACCACGCTGGGGACAAGCCTTTAACACATGGGCTTTGGGGGACATTTAAGATCCAAACTATAGCAGATAGTTTGTCTCAGGTGGACATTCACTCTCTAACATAGGCGTATTGCTAACATATAATGTATTTAGTATCTTTAAAAAGTAAATAAGCAGGGCGTGGTGGCACATGCTTGTAATCCTAGTACTTGGGAAGCTGAGACTGGAGGATCCAAGTTTGCAGCCAGCCTCAGCTATTTAGTGAGGCCTCCGCAACTTAGTGAGACCCTGTTTCAAAATAAATAATAAAAAATAGGGCTGGGGGTGTAGCACGGAGGTAGAATGCCCCTGGGTTCAATCCCCGGTACAGCCAAAAAAAAAAAAAGTAAATAATAACACCATCTGTCCCTTTTCATGGATGCATAGTGAACGAGTCAATTGGAGAAAATTCATAGGGGAAGGACTATGTCATTTTTATTATTGTATCCCTGGCCCCTTGGACAGCATGGGGCATGTGAAGGAAGGAGGACCATGCCACAAAACTGTGGGGGTTCAGGTAGTTCCTCCTCTCAGGGAAGATCTGGGGAAGATACTTCCCCTTGGGGTCCTGATTTGTGGAATCAGGAGCTTTGAAAACTGGTTCTTGTGTTTCATGATCTACAAAACAGTCTAATTCTTATAGTATTTTTAGCCCTATCGGTTACTTTTACCATTCTGAGAACATGCAAATAACTGGAAAGCCCCTGTATTTTTACAGTCTCATTTGAAAAAAAAAAAGAATTGTGAAAATGGTAAGTGGAGGTAGTTCAATGACCAAGTGTGTTTTATTTTACAACAGACATTCAAGCCAATGTCTATCCTAACATGTAGGCTAAATCTGCAACCACCTCTGCTTGAAAGGGTTGGTGGGTAAATGCAGCAACTGAGACAATGGATCAGAACGTTTGTCAGAAACAACCAGGCTCAAAATACATGAGACAAAAGCAAATATTCTTGAAACCCCTGGGGATGTAGCTGGTGGTAGAGCCTTAGCATGTACCAGTCCCTGGGTTCAATCCCAGCACCACAAAAATAAATAAAAACAAATATATAAATAGGTGTGTGAGAAGTAGAACAGGTCCCTCTTTGGACAGATCCTTAATGTCCAGAGGAGAGCTGAGAGAGGAAGGATGGTGGTCAGGAAGGCCAAGATGGCTACAGCCATCCCAAGAGCAGCTTTTCATTCAAAGAGAAGCACAGGGCACGTGGATGCTGCATTAACAGGAAGCCAAACCCTGCATCACTGACCTTCAAAGCAAACCCAGCCAGACACACATTAGCCTCTTTCATCTTCACTCAGTCCTGGGAGAGAGCTGTTATTTATGACTCCCATTTTACAGATCAGTAGACTGCATTACTTGCCCAGGCTCACACCACTGATGAGCAGAAAGCGAGCTTTTGGAGAAGAGCCGAACAGTTCGGTCAGCGGGCGTCATCTGTCCATTGACATAGGAAAGTGCCCAAGGAGACTGTTTCTTTTGCAAGAGAATCTCCCCAACTCAGTGTGCAGTTCACTTGGGTTCCTGGCTGGATAGCCTGATGCTGCTGTCATCTCATCCGCAGATGCCAGTGCCAGTCACCCCTGAGCTTGGAGGATGGTCAGGAGGAAAGGACTGTGCTCGTCAAAGTCCAGACTAACTCCTGATAGCAGGGAAGGTGTTGCTTGGCTCTCTCTCCTTATTTATGGAGCCTCATAGTGCGACCCTGCAAGCAGGGCTGAGGGTGCAGAGGTGGGCAAGGCAGAGGAGCTGTCCACTTCCATGAGGCCTGGAGCCTGGCACAGTTGTCTGTTGGGGAATCTACCAAATGGCGGGCAACTTCCCACAGCAGATGTTTAATTTGACTCAAGTGGAATTATAAAAACTGCTTGTCATTCATTGCTAGTGTTCAAATATTGGGCTATTTCATATAAGACTCCAGATTTCTGACTCCTCTTGACAAATGGGAAGCTCTGGCAACTCAATATCAAAGGTCAGGATGCAACAGTCTATCACATTAGAATAGCAGCGGACCCCACTCACCACAGGCCACACCTCTCCCTATTGCTTCCCGGACAGAGAACCCATGTAGGATCCCATTTAGCACCACTTGTTTTTTTTTTTTTTTTTAATGTGGAGCTAAGAGGAAAGACCCCTAAGGTAAATGCATCTGCAAAGACGCTTTTTTTCCAAAGAAGACACTGTGGTACCAATGTCTCTAAGTATCTGTTTAATGCATCCCATTTCACTCTTTTAAATAATGGCTGGCTCCTAAGGCTAGTATTTGAACCCAGGTCTGCCTGACTACACAGCCTCCTACACAGTCATCGGGCTGCCTTCCCGGTTGATTCCTGTAGCACTCAGCGTGGGTCCGCGCACTGCACAGTAGCACTCATTGGTAGGAGCACACCTCTTTGTGCTCAGGTCCTATTTATCCACATAAACTGAAAGGCCCTGGAGGGCAGGAAACAATTCTATACCATTTTGTATCACTGGACATAGTACAGTGCTCTCAAATAATAGGGACCTAGTTAATTTTTCCTTTATTTCCACAGTTCATTAATCCAGCCTCAAAGGCAGCATTTAGTACTTTTCTGGGTCTTATTCAGTGTACCTGTTCCTGGCTGTAGGCTGGAAACTTCAGGTATGCCTGCTCTCAGCCAGGACTCGGCACTTAGGAGCTGCTCACTAAATTCTGTGGAGGAATTTAGTCAGTGATTCTTATTGATGCTGATAACCACACAGGATTAACTTTTTCTTTTTTTCAATGCTATTTTCCACCTCCGTATGCTGTCTTTTTATTGTTCTCCACTTATTCAGATTATTGGATGCTGGACTTAAGTATTCAGTTTGAAAAATAGTTCAGCAATGTAAATAAAGACTATCACCCCACATAGTGATTTATCCCTTCTAATTTTCTTGTAGCTCTCTTTGGACCTCTACCACACGGAAGATGATATTTACAAACTGTCCCTGGTGCTGGAGCCTAGGAATTCTAAATCGGTAGGTATTGAATTGTGTCATCTCTAAGGGTCCCTGTAGACACCACTGTTGTCATTTATAGTAATTGGCTGTTACAATGGCTGTCTGTGCTCTGAAGATTAAAGAATTAAAGACAATCTATTATTTGCTTTTTACCAGTGGATCAGGTTAGCCCTGACAGTTTGAGAATTCTTTCTTCATATCAGAGGCTAATGAAGAGGAAGACCATCATCCTATTACTCTGTTTTATTATTAATCTTCGATATCTTGTGTCCCTCTTGAGAACTCTCCTACACATAGGACCAAAAAGAAAAAGAACTCATCTTAATGTTAAAGATTACTTATACCCTTCCAGGCTTTGTAAAAACACCATTCAATGTGAAATTGGAATTAATAAATTTCAAATACCCTGATCATAATTCACGAAATTCACTACTAATCATTGAGTCAGCTTAGAGTTTCAGTGTCACACTGGATAGTGCTCACCTAACTGAGGTCTTACCCTCGGTAAATACACATTATACCCTGAGATTGAGGAACTTGCTTTACTGAATGTAGGCTGCTATATTTTAAATCTGTTTTACACTAATAAAAAATGCCTGGATAGGCTTGGGGTGTGTTAACCCATTGATAGAATGCTTGCTTAGCATGCCCGAGGAGGCTCTGGGTTCAATACCCAGCATTGCAAAAAAAAAAAAATTAACTTAAAATTCACAATGAGGATGAGGTTTTCATGTCGAAGGAAAAAGTATGCATGTTTGCTTCTTATAATCGTATCTTGAGGTCAATTTTCTTATACAGATCTCACGTCCTGCCTCCTTGCCATCTGAGCTCTGTAGCCTGTTAACAGCACAGCCTTTAAGTCTATAAATACCTTCTGTGATTCTGAGCCAGTGGACTGAAGGGACGGAATGCCAGAACTGTTCTTTCACGCTGGTGGGGCAGACGCTTGTGTCTGAGTCAACAACCCTGGCAGCACCTGCTCTTAATGTAGTGCATGGGCTGGTTCCTTGAGCAGATTTTCTGTCTCCCAGTCTCTGAAGACCATCTCCCCGGAGCACTGCAGGACAGAGCCCTATGGGGAGAGAGGGAACAGGGGAAGGGAGGAGTGGGGACCCAGACTCTTCAAAGTTAGTGTGACTAAGAGAGCTAGGAAGACAGGTAAGGCTACGGTGGTGGTGGTGGGGTGTATGCCCCTGCCTCATTCCACCGTTCAGTATGATGAACTAGCCACGGTGTGCTAAGCCATGCTGTACCTGTGCACATAGACTTTCCTCTTCCCCACACCTTCCTCTACCTTTACCAGGCACTGTAGTTGCCCCTGGTTGCTGGATGCCTGGCAGGCGTCACAGGCTTGCTGTCTCACAGAGCGTGTTAAGGAAACCTGCCTGATGAGTGTAGGCGCCTCACCCAGTCACAGCCAGCGAGTTGGAGACCTGGGACTAGGTCTCAGGCCTTTCTTCAACACCTATGTTCTTTCTACCATCCCTCCTATCAGGAACAGGGTAGGAAGCATTATTGGGCGCCTTTATCTATCTGCTTTGTGTTCCTTTAGATTTAGTTTATTTTCAGGATAAACTTTGGCCAATTTTGAGAGACATTCCCATCAAACGGAAAAGTCACTTAATTGTTGTAAAAGTAGAAGCTTTTGAAGCCCCTTCCAAGTGGTAAAATACTATGAATCTATGAAAACAAGTTTCCCAATCTTTCTGTCTCTTCTCTACATGGAGCATCATCCTATTTAACATGTGCTGAATACCAGAGAATGATTTCCACACAGGGTTCTGTTAGTAGAAGCCTGTCGCTTCAATGTACCCATAGTGGGTACCGGGGTCCCTAACCCAGTCAGTCTCAGAGGTTCTGTCCATAGTGCATCTAGTTGTTTGTGTTTTACTTAGTGTCTCAGCAGGTTAGATCAAAAGAATCTCTCAACAGTTTCACTCATAGAATGGTTAGTTCCAAATGACTTAATAAATATTTGTGCTCTAACAACTTGTACCCATTTGAAAAAATAATACACTTACATTGAAAAACAACTGGCATTTTTAGTCTATTCTTAAATAACCACAATGACTCACTAATGGATGTGTATGCCTGTTGGACTCTGTACAGTTCCTTAAGTCTTGGAATCAGATGGATGCTAACGCCCTTGTTTCTTGTTCCATATCATTGGAAGATACTTAGTGTGATCTGATGGGTGAGCTGTGGGCTTCTTCAGGGTGGTATTCTCATGCTGTCCAACAAACATTGGGGCTGGCTATATTGCACTTGGAAGTGTTCAAATACCTTTTTGTGCCCTCTGATTTTTGCCACAGGGCTCTGGGACATTTTGCTGTATGTTTTGGGAATGTGGGTACATCTTTTACCAGATCAATATTATGTAAATAGTGATGAATATATATTGATGAATAATAGATGGGTAAGATGAAAATAAGATGGAAGAGCCATGGTGTGTGTGTGTGTGGGTGTGTGTAGGGGAGTGTGTATGTGTATGTGTCAGTGTGTGTGTGCCTGTGAGAGTGTGCAGGTGAACATATCCAAATGGTAGGTGAGTTTTGGTGCTGTTGGTAGCTCACAGGATACCAGTAACGCCTACCTCATAACATCATTAGGGTATTAAATGGGTATAGTAACTCCTCACTTCTTGCAAAAATGTTTATCCCAATTCATTATTGAATAAAAACCTGCTAATACAGGTTTGCACCAGCGAATGTGCTGACACTGTACAAAGGTCACGGGGAGAGGAAGCTATAAGCTGCACATTGTCTGAGCTGGAAGCTATAAGCTGCACATGATAGGACATTGTGTCATGCTTGTGTTACACACGACTGCCACTATCTTCCTTACATTATTAAGTGAAAGTGTCTTGTCAGGCGTGGCGACGTATGCCTGTAATCCCAGTACTTGGGAGGCTGAGACAGGAGGATCGCAGGTTCACAGCCAGCCTCAGCAATTTAGCGAGGCCCTCCGCAACTTAGTGAGACCCTGTTTCAAAATAAAAAAGAAAATAGGGCTGGGGGTGTAGCTCGGATGTAGAATGCCCCTGGGTTCAACCCCCAGTATTACACACAAAAAAAAAGAAAGAAAGAAAGAAAAGAAGAGAGAAGAAAAGAAAATTGCAAAACGGAAGGACAGTCCTGATGGAAAGACCTGTGGAGAAAGCAAGTGCGCCAGGGCGGGGCAGAGAGACCTAAGGATTCCCAGAGGGGCCGGAAGTGATTTGCCGCATTAATCAAGCTGCAGCCGAAGGCCATGGACTTGGTCACGCACTGATGCTCATTTACCACATGCACCTGCTAATGCAAATTTATCACTCATACCAGTAAAAAGAATTGGATAATTGGCTGTGTGTGTGTGTGTGTGTGTGTGTGTGTGTAACTGGGGATTGAACCCAGGGGCATTCTACCTCCGAGTTATACCCCCAGCCCTATTTTATTTTTATTTTGAAGCAGGGTCTCACTAGGTTGATGAGAGTCTCACTGCTTGCTGAGGCTGTCCTCAAATTTTACTTGTAATCCTCCTGTCTCAGCTCCCAAGGACTGGGATTACAGGTGTGTGCCACCACTCCCAGCTGATAACTGGTTTTTGATATACCTTGTATCATACAATATTCTCTGATGAATTATTACATAGGTGTTTAAATAATTTAGTGATATTTGGAGAGTTTGGCTGGGATGGGCTTGATAGTATATTATTTTTTCCCCATTTAAAAATAATAGAACTTAGGCTTCTACTAAACAAAACATGCTACAAACACATATTTAGTTACCAATTAGATTCCATTAACAAAAGAGGCTTATTGGAGCCAAGTGTGGTGGCACATGCCTGTAATCCCAACATTTGGGAGGCTGAGACAGGAGGATTGCAGGTTTGAGATCAGCTTCAGCAATTTAGCAAGACCCTATTTCAAAATAAAAAATAAAATAGGGCTGAGGGTGTATCTCAGAGGTAGAATGCCCCTAGGTTCAATCCCCAGCACTGCAAAAAGAAAAAAGAAAAGAAAAAAAGCTTATTTTAGAAACATTTAAGTGCTCCACGAATGTAAGTTTTTGTGGTATTATTTATACATGATAAAACTGTCTTTCTCAGTGTCCCTGGTCCTCCTTGCTCACAGTTCAGCTAAATTTGAGAAACGTGCTTTCTCTCAGCAGCCTGCATCCCCTACGACGCCCACCAAGCCCGTGGTGCCCCTGGAGTGGGCCTCAGGGGTGATGCCAAAGCCAGACCCCACCGTCATTAACAAGCACATAAGGAAATTAGTTGAGGTAAGTAGTTGCGGGACTATACTCTCTATAGTAAGTTGTATCATGTTGTTTTGATAAATATGGCTTTGTCTAGAATATCTGATTTCTGAAAGGGCATGTTCTTCTCCATTACTTCTCATTCTAAACAATTTTTAGTCTACTAACATATTCACTTCTATTTGAACTTCAGAATCAATTCTTTTGTTTAAAACAAATTCTCTCCGCCAAAATAAATAAATTAATTAAAAATTTTAAAATTCCCACTAGAAGCTGAGCATGGTGGCACATGCCTGTAATCCCAGTACTTGGGAGGCTGAGACAGGTTCGAGGACAGCCTCAGCAAGTAGTGAGACTCTCATCAACCTAGCAAGACCCTGTTTCCAAATAAGAAATAAAATCAGGCTGGGGTATAGTCTAGAGGTAGAAGGCCCCTTGGTTCCACGCCCAGTACCACACACACACACACAAAATATCCCACTAGAATTTTGTTTGGAATTGCTTTAAACATATACTTTTAATTTTTGAGATAACTTTTTTTTCAGGTACAGGGAATTGAACCCAGGGGCATTGTACCTCTAAGCTATACCCACAGCCCTTTTTATTTTTTTAAGTTTTGAAACAGTGTTTCACTAGGTTGCTGAAGTTCTCACTAAATTGCTGAGGCTGGCCTCGAACTTGTGATGCTCATGTCTCAGCCTCCCAAGTACTGGGATCACAGGCATGCACCACCACGCCTGGCTGAGATAACATCTTCAAGCTTCATTTTCTATTGTCATAGTATTACACTTTATAAATTCATAAAGTCTAACTCCTATTCAACCCTGAAGTCTCAGTGTAGACTTTGCTTTCTCCAGGAAATCTTTCTTAATCTATACTCCCACCCTCTATTTTTATCCTCCAAAACCCACTTATCCTTTTATCCTATTAAAAGCTGATTTAGTTATCTCTATCTAGATTTTAATCTCCTTGATAGAAAGGATAATATACTATCATTGGTTTTACACGAACAAGTTCAGAACCTGATTCATAAATTGTCATTCAATAAATACTTGTCTTTCCTCTGCAGTCCGTGTTTAGAAACTATGATCATGACCATGATGGGTACATCTCCCAAGAAGACTTTGAAAGTATAGCTGCCAATTTCCCCTTCCTGGATTCCTTCTGTGTGCTGGACAAAGACCAGTAAGCTTTAATTTTTCCATATATTTTAATGCAACTGTCTTAAAGTATAAAATTAACATAGGGGAACAAGGAAACCCATAGTTTACATATTGACAGCTTCAACCGTAGTGCTTTGATGAGACAAGTCTCACTTTTCACTGAGCTTTTTCTTCGTGTCTGTGAACAAGACCAGTTGGGTGGAATCGCAGGGTAGGTAGGCCACATCGTCAGTGTTAAACACTAAATACCCTTTTGCAAATTAGCCTGGCTCTGCATTTCTTCTACTGCTTAGCTATCAACTCCAAAAAACCCCTATCAAAACAGTAGAGGAGAAATGTAATTAGATTTGGTTTGGGAAGTCCCCAGCATCAGGAGACTTGAGGACAATCATAAAATTCCTGGAATGAGTGAGACTTCTTTTTTTTTTTTTTGCAGTACTGGGGATTGAACCCAGGGGCATTCTACCTCTGAGCTACACCCCCAGCCCTATTTTTTTATTCTTTATTTTGAAACAGGGTCTCACTAAGTTGCGGAGGGCCTCACTAAGTAGTTGAGGCTGGCTGCGAACCCAGATCCTCTGGTCTCAGCCTCCCAAGTACTGGGATTATAAGCGTGTGCCACCACGCCTGGCCGAGACTTCTTTTTTAGATTATTTATGATCTTCATGAAAGCAGACAGTGGCTGTAGATAACCAAGAAGGCTCCATATTTTGTTTTTTTTTTCCTCTGATTGATCAAAGGTTGTCTTATACAAAGAAAAAGTGTATTTCTTTAGCATCAAATGATTCCTTAAAAATTTAATGGCTTCAAAGGCTAAAACTCAATTCATTAAAATTAATTAAATAAATAATTGCTTAAAAGCCTAACATTAATAATTTGATTAATTTAAAATTGTGTAAGCTGGGAGTGGTGACTCATGCCTCTAGTCTCAGTACTTGAGGGGCTAAGACAGGAAGAATTCCAGATTCAGGGCCAGCCTCAGCAACTTAGCAAGACTTTTCAAAATAAAAAAGGGTTGGGGATGTAGCTTGGAGGTAGAGCAGTCCTGGGTTCAATCACCACCACCAAAATTAAAAAAAACAACAACTGTGAGATTAGTTCCTAATTTTAAAATTATGTACAATGAAATGCTGGATGTATATTTATGAAATGTTCAAATTAAGTCACTTAGATTCCTCTAGTATTTTTGCTGGTATGAAAATTTAAAAAATGAAATCTGTAAGTCATACAACATACCAAGGAAAGTCATGAACAGAAATAACTTAAAATCTTAAATTTATCTTCATTATATACTCAAGACAAAGAATACTTTTCAAATAAAAAACAGTACTGGAAACGAACTTCCTTTGCAAAGTAAAGTTGAAGTTATCTGGTAACTATCCACATCTTCTCTTAGTTTATTATCAGTGACATGTAAATAGAACATAGAATTAAAATCATTTTCCAGTTTTCATTTATTTTCTCTGCTGGTTTTATAGACAGAACGGAGACAGGCGGTCATAGCAGATCTCTGTCTCTATTTCTATCTCTGTCTATTTCATCTCTTATCTTTATCTCTAATCTATCAACATCTGTAGATAGCTATAGAAATGTGTGTCTTTCCCCCCTAAGAATGAAGACTTGCTTACATGACTTTTTTCAGACAATGTGACACTTACATTAACACCTCAAACTTTACCATGACTAACTATGCTAGTTTGAGTGGTTAATACTGCGAAGTCTCAAAAGGAAAATGTTTTCTCTAAGGTATTGTTTTCCAAACTGTGCTATACAGAACTAGCTATTAGTATTTTTCAAAAAGATATAAACTAGTCAAATATGGGAAACACAGGGTTATAGCTAATTAAATTAAATGTATCGTTACTGCACAAATTCCCAGACCTTTAATAAGCTACAAGCTACTGTGTATTGTACTATGACTCTCACAGGGTGATGGGCTGACACTATTTCAAAAATTTATTTTTGAATGATATATATTCAAAGAACCCTCCCTATACCCGCTGTTAGCATCTGGAAGATCTGTTTTTCCACAAAAGGCTCTTTGGGAATTGTTAGTGGATTTTTAACTTTTAATCTGCCTCCCATGGAAGACCCCATGGGGAAGCCAGATTTTAGACCATGCTGGAGGTTTCAATGCCCAGTTAAAACTTCATTCATTCAGATAGAAACCCTTTTAGAATTCCACTTCAAGACTAGAGATGGTCTGTCTCTCTCTTATTTATTTATTTATTTATTTATTTATTTATTTATTTATTTATTTATTTTGGTACCGGGGATTGAATCCAGGGGCATTCTACCTCCTAGCTACACCCCAGCCCTATTTTTTATTCTTTATGTTGAAACATGGTCTCACTAAGTTGCAGAAGGCCTCACTAAGTAACTGAGGCTGGCCACGAACCTGTGATCCTCCTGTCTCAGCCTCTCAAGTACGGGGATTACAAGCGTGCGCCACCATGCCCGGCTTGTAATCCCAGTACTTGGGAGGCTGGGATTGGAAGATCATGAGTTCAAGGCCAGCCTTAGCACCTTAGCAAGGCCCTCAGCAAATTAGTGAGACCATGTTTTAAGATAGAAATAAAATAGGGCTAGGGGTGTAGCTTGGAGGTAGAATGCCCCTGGGCTCAATCCCTAATACCAAAAAAAAAAAAAAATGTCTCAGGACCCCACCTAAATTGAAGAAGGGCTGGGAAATGTAGCTCCTGCATAGGTGGTGACTTTTTAGCATCTGACCTATGAGACAAAAGATGGTGCACCTGCTAGGCAACAGTCATTGCTCCTCCTTTCTCTATCTATTAAGCCATGGAAGGGCCTGAGCCGGGATGCTGCCTGGGGGTTGTGCTCAGGGCCCTCTTCACTTTGCATTCTAGTAAGTGGTGCCCCTGCCGTTGTGTGACTCAGTGATTCTCTCTGTATCTACAGCCATATCTATCTCCATGCATCTATAATCTCCTGGTCTATATTTTCTTCTTCCCCATGAATGTACTTCCACAATGAAACCGGGTTCCTTCTGTGTGTTTTTGATTAATGCAGAGATCATAGGATAATGTTCTCTTCTTGAGATGGACAAGACACCAGAGCATACATTTTATAAAATGTATCAATAAAATTTGATTAATAAGCTAATAAGTTAATACATTTTACTGATTATTGTTCAAGTTATTTTGCATATGTGGTAAGAAAGCAATCTTAAATTCTCAAGTATGGGGGGAAATTGTGGCCTTGCGGAGAGCAACAGGGAAACCTGGGGCAGGGTGTACTGGAAAGGATGATATGGAGTGGGGCTTGGAGATGTTGATTTTGAGAGGAGCATGGACCATGCAGGAAGAGATGTCTAGCAAGTGTTCAAGATGGGATATGAACATTCAGGAGAACAAGCAGGGCTGGAGGTGTAGGTCATTTTCAGCCCAGCCATGTTAGCTGCAATTTGGAGCGTGCATGCTTTACATGCAGTCTTTACCTGTGCCAATACCATGCTGTTTTTATTACTGTGGCTTTGTGGCTTAAAAAAATCACCACTAAAAAAACGAATAACCCAATCAAAAAAATGGGCAAGTGAACTAAATACACACTTCACAGAAGAAGAAATACAAATGGCCAATACATGTATGAAAAAATGTTCAACATCATTAGCAGTCAGAGAGATGCAAATCAAAACGACCCTGAGATATCACCTAACCCCGATAAGAATGGCAATCATTAAAAACAAATAACAAATGCTGGCGAGGATGTGGAGAAGCAGGAACTCTAATACACTGCTGGTGGGATTGCAAATTAGTGCAACCACTTTGGAAAACTGTGGATATCCTTAGAAGAATGGGAATGAACCTACCCTATGACCCAGCAATACCACTTCTAGGCATCTACCCAAAAGTTATGAAACCAAACTACCAGACTAATGCATGTGTATCTATGTTTATAGCTGCACAATTCACAATTGTCAAACTTTGGAACCAGCCAAGGTGTCCGTCAACAGATGAATGGATTACAAGACTATGGGATATGTACACAATGGAATTTTACACAGCCATAAAGAAGAACAAAATTAGCTGGGCGTGGTGGCGCACACTTGTAATCCCAGTCCTTTGGGAGGCGGAGACCGGAGGGTCCGAGTTCGCGGCCAGCCTCAGCTCTCTCTCTCTCTCTCTCTCTCTCTCTGTCTCTCTCTCTCTCTACTTAGTGAGGCCCTCCGCAATTTCGTGAGACCCGTTTTCAAAATAAAGTATAAAAAATAGGACCGGAGGTGTAGCGCAGAGGTAGAACGCCCCTGGGTTCAATCCCCAGTACTGCAAAAAAAAAAAAAAAAAAAAAAAAAAAAATAAAAAA
>PVJS01005956.1:5201-62002 GCA_004027185.1 Glis glis | reverse complement strand
TAATCCCAGTACTTTGGAAGGCGGAGACCGGAGGATCCGGGTTCGCGGCCAGCCTCAGCGCTCTCTCTCTCCCTGTCTCTCTGTCTCTCTCTCTCTCTACCTAGTGAGGCCCTCTGCAACTTCATGAGACCCGGTTTCAAAATAAAATATAAAAAATAGGGCCAAGGGTGTAGCGCGGAGGTAAAGCGCCCCTGGGTTCAATCCCCAGTACCGCAAAAAAAAAAAAAACCACTCTTGGGTGAGAGAAGGGAAAAGAAGACTCAGTTTCTGCCCCTTCAGAATGAAGCAACAGTATTATATGTGCTTGGTTCATTCATTCAACAAATACCCATTCTCCTGCAACATGAGCTTGGTGAGGAACACAAAAGTAGGTCAGTGTAGCCTTGCTCACCTCTTTCACAAGAAGTCAGGAACTACTGGGCAGAAGACTTTGTACTTACTACAGCAGGCCTCTGTCTATTGCTAAAGAATATGGACTTTGGTTTTGATTGTTATATAAGGAAAACATTAGTAAACCACATTTGCTTAATGAAAAGTCCATTTTTTTTACATATGTATGAATCCCTACAAAATCATGCAAACCAAGCTCTTTCTAATGTTCAAGGAGAAAAGAAAGGGAGCAACAAATTCCTTGTCTTTGTTAATCCCCTTTTCTTAAAATAAACAGTATTTGTTCCTCTCATCAAAAAGCTATAGAGTGGCCGGGTGTGGTGGCGCACCTTTGTAATCCCAGTACTTTGGGAGGCGGAGACCAGAGTATCCGGGTTCGTGGCCAGCCTCAGCTCTCTCTCTCTCTCTCTCTTTCTCTCTCCCTGTCTCTCTCTGTCTCTCTCTCCCTGTCTCTCTCTGTCTCTCTCCCTGTCTGTCTCTCTCCCTGTCTGTCTCTCTCTCTCTCTACTTAGTGAGGCCCTCCACAACTTCGTGAGACCTAATTTCAAAATAAAGTATAAAAAATAGGGCCGGGGGTGTAGTGCGGAGGTAGAACACCCCTGGGTTCAATCCCCGGTACTGCAAAAAAAAAAAAAAAAGCTATAGAGCTGCTGGTGAAACTCAACTATTCAACTATTTTAAGGATATAATTGATCATTTTCAAAGTGTCCATTTCAGCCTATGGCATTAATTTATTATGGCATTACTAATATGCTGTATAATTAAATAAAATGCTAATTAAAAAATATGTACTTGATAATTAAAGAGAAACTGTACTTTCCTTAGTACCCTAAAATTTCCTTACTTTGAGTGCTCCGGTTTTTTTTTTTTTTATACTGAAGATTGAACCTAGGAGCATTCTACCTCTGAGCCCAACCCTACTTTTTTATTTTTTATTTTGAAACAGGGTCTCACTAAGTTGCTGAGGCTGGCCTCGAACCTGTGATCCTCTTGTCTCAGCCTCCCAAGTACTGGATTACAGGCATGCACCACTGCACCCAACTGAGTTCTCTTTTCTAAGTCTTCAGTTATGACCAAACCTGCTCCAGACTCATAAATGAGCTCCATTTCCTCTTACAGTAAAGTTCAATATTTGAAAGATAACAATCCCGCCAGGCGTGGTGGCGCACACTTGTAATCCTAGTACTTAGGAGGCTGAGACAGGAGGATCACAGGTTCGCGGTCAGCCTCAGCTACTTGTGAGGCTCTCAGCAACTTAGTGAGACCCTGTTTCAAAATAAAGAACAAAAAATAGGGCTGGGGGTGTAGTTCGGAGGTAGAATGCCCCTGAGTTCAATCCCCAGTACCACACACACACACACAAAAGATAACAATTTGAGACTATGGAAGTTCTAATAAAGTAAATCAAGGTTTCCTATTAAGAAGACAAATTCTAAACTTTAAAAATTAGAGGGTAAGATCCTGAACATACACAAGTACATAGCTGGGAGGATGAACCCAGCTATTTCTAAAACAAGTTATCATTAAGTTATATCAACAAAATCATACTTACCAAAGCATTTATATCCAACATAGAATGACATTCTTTAAATTTTGAAATCTCTTGTTCCAGTGTATCTAATAATATAACTTGGTTCTGTCTAAAACAAAAGCACATAGCCAAAATAAACTGTACATATGTTAAGTGGTGATTCATTAAAAGAAATCACATTCATCTTGGTTAATGCTAACGGTTAGAAATTAAGTTGGAAATGGATTGCCTCTGCAAGGTTTATTTGGTTTAGCATATCTTTTTTACTATATTTATGTGGGTCAATTTAAGGGCCTTTTTATTCCTTTCCATTGTACTGGGGGTTGAAACCCAAGGGCATTTTACCTCTGAGCTAAATCCCCAATCCTTTTCTTTTTACTTTGAAACAGGGTCTTGCTAAATTGCTGAGGCTGGCCTCGATCTTGCAATCCTCTTGTCTCAGTCTCCCTAGTGCTGGGATTACAGGTGTGTGCCATCATACCTGGCTTTCTTTTACATTGATCAGTGTGTCAGTTCTTTTGCCAATACCATGCTGTCTTGACTACTCTAGGTCTTTGCCTTTCCATATGAACTTTAGAATCAGTTTTATCATGTCTTAATCCTCACACCAACCTTATGAAACAGATTATACAGCTACTAGGAAACACTTCTCTATTTCTTTTATCTAAAATGTAATTACCTTTCCTTAAGGCTCAAGTATAATAATTACCAATTCATCATGTTCAATAGTTAATTGTACCACTACCTACATAATCTTTTCAAATTACTTAAACAATCTGAGCCTTAGTTTCCTCAATCATAAATGGGGATAATATTAAATACTTCATAAGGTTGGTATGAGGATTAATTAAGACATGGTAAATAAAATGCTATGCATGTAGAACATAGACAATAGTAACAGAGTAGCTGATTTTACTATCATCATCATTGTCATCATCATCTGGGTGCCTAGAAAGATAAATGGGGTTATTCAAAACACTAAATTTTAGCCAATGTCATCAATTAAACCTTGGTTCCCACTTCCTGTAAGTAAAATGTTATACACATATGGTTTGCTTCCTATCTTCCCTTCAGTCTATCACATCTCATCCAAACTCCCCCGCACACTCTTTATGACCTTTTTCTGCCACAAGGATTGACTGGCATCAAAATATAAGGCATCCCACGCACTAAGGGTAAGAAAACTTCCCTTGGGGCTAGCAGAGACCCAAGAATGTTGCCAACACCCTAACTACAGTAGTGTACCCCACAT
This sequence comes from Glis glis, assembly GCA_004027185.1. Taxonomy (NCBI): domain Eukaryota; kingdom Metazoa; phylum Chordata; class Mammalia; order Rodentia; family Gliridae; genus Glis; species Glis glis. The sequence continues at coordinate 58,829 of PVJS01005956.1, read as the reverse complement.
AGGGAAACGCAGTGCCATTTTTATGTTCATTTAGCACCTTAAAGCCAAGATTATAATATTACTTACTAAAAATTATAAAGTAGGTATAGTTGTTGATTATTCCCCTCCTTTTGCCATAATAGTCTTCTGAAGTAAGTTTTCAAAGGGTTGGTCTTACAACAGAAGCAGTTCATAGCCAGTTTAAATTGACCACCACAGAAAGAATTAACAGACGGGTCAGCCTGGGCAATGCAGAGAGATTCTGACCCAGGATGAGGCAAATGCTAAGTCAGCTGTCTCTGGCTGGGAACTGATAAAGTCAGAGTATATACTTTTGTATACTGATTCTACTCTATGAGTTCTGTTCTACCTTATCCTGATCTTCTTTTAGCATATCATCCAATCCTTTATTTACGGAATAGCTATTTACTAGGAATGAAACAGGTCAGCTCTAAAAAGATACTTAAGGCCTTCTGACAACTCATTTGAACCAGCAACTGAACACAGTGGGACTTTTGTGGAGGCGATTTTCAACTCAGAAACAAGTGTACACCCATCCCACCACAATCCTCAGTGGGGAATACCTTCATATAATAATGAGATAATGCCAAAATTAATCACAGAGCCTAGATAAGACTTAGGAGTACTTCTTAGAAGAAATCAAACGCTCTATTCATTTCACTTTTTACTTAGATGACTATGTACTCCTCCCATTTGAAAGATACAGAAATACTCAATTATATTTAAATGTTACAAAATATTATACCTTAACACTGTTTGCAATTATAGAGTAAATTATGACTACGCCAGAGAGGAAACACCAGCCTGTCTGGCTTTTTGTTGACTTACGTGAGTTCCTGGAGGGCTTGTTTTGATCTCTGCAGATCTGGCAAGTAGTGTGAAAGCAATCCTTCCGCCAGCTGCTCCACAGCTTTGTCCTCCACAGTCAAGTCCTCGATTAACCCTTCATCAGGAGAAGTGTCACTTAAACCTGTCCCCCAAACAAAAGTCAAATTTAGGAATCTTTTAAACTGTCACAGTACTAAAAGGAGGTTTAGGAATCACTGGTAGGAAGGAAGGAGGAAGGCCCACAGGGGACTTGAGAACACATAATCACTTTCCCAACTACAGGTATTCTTTTAGAATCATTGGTTTAATGAGAGTAAAATGGTCACTTTACTAAAACTGTACCTTAAAGGCATTTATAATTAATATTAAGCTCTGAAACATCTCTCTTCATCAGTAACATCAAATCAGATCGCTCACTAGAATGTATTTATTTCAACACATTGCTTATCACATACTTCTAGGTATAGTTTTATCACAGATTCAAATTTTGGGAAAACAACATGCTGTCATATTCAAAATAAGCTTTGAGAAAATCAAAATTAATTTGTATAGTTTTTACTTTAACCCTGAGAAACACATGAACAAACTCTGGAATTCTCAAAGGTACAAGGTAACATTCAACCAGGAAAGAGCTAAATAGAAACTGAAAGACTACACAAAATAAATATAAATATATATATACATACATATTTCCCAATGTATGTGTGAGAAAAAAATAGCACTTAGGAATTTAGTGCCACTAAATGATGCCACAGATGAATAGTAGAAACACCCAAATAAGGATATTTCATCTTTAAAGCATAGTAACTAATTTACTTCCCTTGCAATATACATACATTTAATTCACAAGCCTATTTCCCTCATCCCAATCTTCTGGTAAATTATTGGATGAGTCTCAATTATGCATGTTTTAATTGCTAAGCTCTAAATACTTTGCCAAAGATTAAAGAAGAAGAAAGGGCACTTACCTATTCATACAAGAAATATTTGCTGGGCATCTATACCATGTACCAGTTTCAGACGAAAACAGCAATAAATAAAACAAATCCCCTTCCCTAGGAGGCACAGTACAGGGAAACAAAGTATGGCAAGTGCCATTGGGGAAAACTGGGAATGATTCCTGAAGGAAGTATGAGCATATGAGCTGAGGCTTAAAGAATGAATGTCCTTGTTTTTGTGGTTTTTTTCCTTTTTTAGTGCTACTTATTGTAAAAACTTAAAACGCTACAGAGAAGGATGCATACTGAAAAGACAAAACATTCCTTCTCCCCCCCAACTCCACATGGAGTCACTCTGGAGTTTCTTACATAGCAACATAGCATAGTCTTTCTATCACAAATGAAATATAACTCATGATGTTCTACAGTTTTCCTCTTATCTACATATCTTAGCTATCTTCCTTCAGCAACATATATGGATATACTACTTCTCTGTGTGTGTGTGTGTGTGTGTGTGAGAGAGAGAGAGAGAGAGAGAGAGAGACAGACAGACAGACAGACAGACAGAGACAGATAGAGAAACAGAGAGACAGCAACCAAGGATTGAACCCAGGGGCATTCTACCTCCAAGATACACCCCCGGCCCCTTTTATTTTTTATTTTTGAAACACGGTACCACTAGGTTGCTAAAATTCTCTCTACATTGCCGAGGCCATCCTCGAACCTGCGATTCTCCTGTCTCAGCCTCCCAAGTACTGGGATTACAGGCATGCGCCACCACACCCAGCTTACATTCTTATTAACAGAATAGAATTCTACCATAGTTTGTTTAACCAGTCCCCTATGGATGGGTTATTTAGGTTCTTTTCACCTTCTGCTATTTCAAATAATGCTGCAGTGAACTTTCTAGCTAATCTTTGCATATTCTTGCAACAGTTTCTGTAGGATAAATTCTTAGAAGCAAACATTCAAAATTTAACTTTTAAAAGTTTTATGCACTGTTTTAACTTTTTAATTTAACTGCAAAACTGTCTTCCTAAGAGATGGCACTAATGTACACTCCAACCAACAATCTAAACTATTTCCAAATGGGCAAGAAGTGATAATGATGTGATATGGATAAAGGAAGCAGCATGAGGAAAGGATTGCTATAAAAGGGGAGGTAGAGCCCAGCATGGTGGCGCATGCTTGTAAGTAATCCCAGTACTTGGGAGGCTGTGACAGGAGGATCACAGGTTTGAAGCAGCCTCAGCAACTTAGTGAGGCCCTCTGCAATTTAGTGAGACCCTGTTTCTTTCTTTTTGGGGGGGTACTGGGGATTGAACCCAGGGACATTCTACCTCTGAGCTGCCCCCAAGTCCTATTTTATTCTTTATTTTGAAACAGGGTCTCATTAAGTTGAGGAGGGCCTCACAAGTTGCTGAGGCTGGCCATGAACCTGCAATCCTCCTGTCTCAGCCTTCCAAGTACTGGGATTTGAGACCCTGTAAAGAAAGAAAGAAAGGGGCGGTAGTGTGAGGTGTCAGGAGCATGGGATATATGCTGCATAGCAATAGTAAGCTATAATACTGTGTGACTGGCCCATGAGGCTCCTTGATTGCCAAGTGAATGGGTCTGGACGTTTGTTTATAAGTGGTGAAGAGCCATTTAAAAATTCTGAGCAGGGGAATGACATGACTGGAACTTTATCTTGGGGCAGTGACATAAGAACACAGAACAGACAGATCGGAATAGTAAGAGACTGGAGATGGACTAGTTCTACAACTGCTTTGTTAAGGGTGAAAATACAAAGAGGAGATGGAAATTGAATAGTAGAATCCCCTGCAATAAGCAGAGGAGGAAGGCAAGAGGAAAGAGTCACAAGCAATTTCAAAGTTTTGAGTGTGAGTAACTTGGTACCATTAACAATCAGACATCTGCTTTTATTTATGCACAGGTTAATGTGACATCTGTGCAAAACAACATGTCCAAGTATCCAGCAGACAGAGGAGCAAGTGAGAGGAGAGTGGCCCAGGTTGCAAATAAATACTACAAGGGCGTCTTATTTATAGAAGTGACTTAAGATGTGAAGTGTAGATCCCTGAGGAAAAGCATGACCACGTAAGTGCTGAGAGCACTACTTTGGGGCAACCCCCATGTTTCTGAAAAAAGAGATTATTTTCAAAAGGCTGATCCCAAAGCCCCCATAGCCTTTCTCATCTAGGGTCCTTCATCTGAACCAGAAAACACCAAAAATGATTTGGGTGCATAGTTTTTCAATTCTCCCAAGGATGGTAGTACATAAATAGCACCAGTCTGGATGCAGAGCAAGTTAATTCATTCCATTCAATGGATGCCTTCCGGCATTAATGCTTAGATCTCTCCTGGAACTCAGGTTGAGAAAGGCTGCTGAAGGACAGAGATGAGATAGAGTCACCAAGCAAGAAAGAGCATTTCATGGTGGCCAATACTGGATATTTCTCTGAATTATAAACCCATCATCTTTCTGACAGTCTCATCACCAACCACTAACTGTATGACAAAGGTCAACAACGTGCAGGAGTCGACACACACTTAGGATGATTCGCCATCGCCCGCCACCAACTGCACCCCGATGCATCGCTTCCCCTCCGCACTTGCATTGGGGCGCTAGCTAGGCAGGAGGCCCGGCCCGGTTCCCACCCGCTGGCGTCCTGGGCCCCGGTCCAGCCCGGCGGCACGTACCCAGCGTCGGCTCGCCGGCCTCCAGGCTGTCAGGTGGCCCGGCCAGGACCCCGACCGGGGACGGGGACGGTGCCCCAGCGACACTCATAGCCCTCCCTCTGGGGACCGCGAAGGGCAGTCCTATGGACAGTCAGATGCAAGAAGTAGGAACTCAACGCTTCCGGCGCCCGGCCGGACAGAAACGCCAGTCGCACACGGAAGTGCCGTGGGCGGAAGACACTGGACTGAGGCACGTACTTGCGCGTCAGGCGCCCCGCCCCTGCGTTGGCGATGACGTCGCCGTCAGTGCCTGGACGCTGCCTAGTGACGTCACTGCTGGCGGGGTCGCTGCTCCGACTGGAGGAGCTGGGGAGGTGGTGCGGGGTTTGGCGGGTCGCGAAGGCCGGAAGAGCTTTACTCTGGGCGGTCGCGGGGGAGCGGTCAGTTCACTGAAGCTAGGTGGAAGGCGGGACTTGGCCCAAAGGCGGCATTTAAAGAAGAACCTTAAGAATAGGGACTTCGTGATTTGGAACATTGAAAAATTCGGTTTCTTACTCTCAGCTTCACCCTTGCTAATTGGGAGTTTGCCACGATTCGAGTCCTCTTGTCGCTTGCAGATGAATGATTTAAGGCCTCCGTTGCAGGGTCTACCAACAACTTCGGCCAAATTACCAAAACCACTTACTGAGATCCTGTGTGATGACGTCATGAATTTTAAAAGAAAATGGTTAGAAATGGGCAGCGGTTGTCTCAGACCAAATTAAACGATCTCTATGCCTTTCCTAACTTAGATCCTCTATTCTGAGTTCGAGGTAGCCTCCTAATGTTGCTCCCCAAATTTGCCTGTTCAATTTTCTATGGTGCAGCCAAAGCTGTCTTCAAAAGGATACTATTGTGGAGCTTGGTGGCACACACCTATAATCTTAGTACTTGAAAGACTGAGACAGGAGGATCGCAGATTTGAAGACAGCCTCAGCAACACAGCGACACTCTCACCAACCTAGCGAGACCCTCTTTCAAAACAAAAAATAAAAAGGGCTGGGGGTGTAGCTTGGAGGTAGAATGCCCCTGAGTTCAATCCCCAATAACACGCGCGCGCGCGGAAAAGATAATGTCAAGCCTCAGAAACGCACAGGTTCCTCATTACCCTTTTCAATGTATTCACGGCCCTTCCTCTTTTAGCCACTTTTCCACTCAAGATCAGTTCCTAGCCGGCGTGGTGGTGCACGCTTGTAATCCCAGTACTTGAGAGTCTTGAGTCAGGAGGGTCGCAGGTTTGTGAGCAGCCTCAGCTACTTGGTGAGGCCCTCAGCAACTTAATGAGTCCCTGTTTTAAAATAAATAAAAGGGGGACTGGGGGTGTAGCTCGGAGGTAGAATGACCCTGGGTTCAATCCCAGTACCAAAAAAAAAAAAAAAAAAAACCCGCGTTCCTACTTACTACCCATGGTAGGCAGATAATGATCCGTCAAACATGTCCACAGCCTACATCTCTGGAACCTATGAATATGTTAGATTGCTTATTACCTGACCTTAAAAATAGGTAGCATATTATTCCCTGTGCCCGGATTATTCCCTGTGCTCAATGTAATCGCAAGGCTCTTTAAAACGAAGAGGGAAGCAAAAGAGAGTTAAGAGGGAGATGTGACTTTAAAGAATGATTAGAGAGATGCAGCATCGCTGGCCTTGAAAAATGAGGAAGGGAGCCTCTCGCCAGGATTGCCGGTAACCTCCAGAAACTGAAAAGGTAAGAAAACTGATTCCTCCCTGAAGCTTCTATAATGGAACTCAGCCCTGTGGAAACCTGAATTTTATCCCAGCGGAACCTGTGTTGGACTTCTGACCTATAGAATTTGTAAGATGATGAATTTGTGTTGTTTTAAATTTGTTGTCACAACAGTAGGGAAGTAACACACGGCTCTTCAAACCCCCTTTATTCCATCTCAGCCTTCTAAAACTGCCCTTTTGTTTCTGCAGTGCTCTTGCTCAAGCTTCAGCCTGAAGGAAGGGAGGGAGGGAAGGAGGGAGAGAGAGAGAGAGAGTGTGTTAGAGAGAAAGAGAGAGAGAGAGAAGAGAGAGAGAGAGAGAGAGAGAGTGAGTTAAAGAGTTTTTACTGGAGATTGGACCCAAGGGTATTTTACCTCTGAGCTGCACCCCCAGCGCATTTTATTTTTATATGTAATCAGGGTCTCGCTAGGTTGCTGAGAGTCTTGCTAAATTGCTAAGATTGTCCCCGAAACTGCAATCCTCCTGTCTCAGCCTCCCAAGTACTGGGATTACAGGCATGTGCCACCATGCCCATCTTATTCTACTCTTCATAAAGACCTATTCATCTTTCAAGGTGTTCCTAAATAATACCTTTATTTTAAAGTCATTCATGATCTTGCTTCCCCTCTCATTCAGAAGTTATATAACATTTCTTAACTACAAAACATGCTCTTGCTATTTAGCACTTAATTCAAACTTGTATTGGTTATTTCCCTTGTCTTCCTCTTAATAGACGGCAAACTCCAAACAGAAACTCTTACAGAGAACCAAATATTTCTTAGTAAATAGTTGGTGAATGAATGATTGATTCTCTAGCTCCTGAGTCCAAATATCTATAATCTCCAAAACCTGAATCACACAATATGGCACTCGATAAATTGCCTGGAAACTTTAGTTGATTGTTGGTATTACCTCCCAACAAGATGGTAAAGCCCTTTAGAATAAACCCATGTCCTATAAGTTGTCTGTAACCTCTTTATCTTTCAGCACAGTATTAAGCATATTACATGGATTTTAAAATACTGGTTTTTTGGCAGGGCATGGTGGCGCACACATGTAATCCCAATACTTGGGAGGCTGAGACTAGAGGATCATAGGTTTGAGACTAGCCTCAGCAACTTAGCGAGACCCTGTTTAAAAAAAAATGAAAAGGGGCTGGGGATGTAGCTCAGAGGTAGAACACCCCTGGGTTCAATCCCAGTACAATACACACACACACACACACACACACACACACACACACCCCTCTGGTTATTTGAATTTAATAGATGAAATTAAACCGTTAAATCCTGTTTGGTTTTATCATTTTCTATTCTGCTTGAAGGAAAAATTCTGGTTAGAATTTCGATGTTCTTTTTAACATTTTAACATAAGGTGACAAAAACTAAGCAGCTAAGTAGACAAAGAGGACTTTCCACCAAACCCATCTTGCTTTTTTCTCCTTTTCCTTCTTTCCCCACAGATTTCAGCTGAATGTATCAACGATTTGTTGAGTACCTCTGTGTTCATCTTTATTAAACAGGTACTATTCACTAACTATGCATGACATAGAGCTCTAAAACAAAATGTTGTGTGTATATACCACATTTTCTTTTTTTTATTCTTCTGTTGATGAACACCTGGGTTGGTTCCATAATTTGGCTACTGTGAATTGTGCTGCAATAAACATGAGTATGCACGTATCACTATAGTATTCTAACTTTAATTCTTTTAGAAAGATACCAAGGAATGGTATAGCTGGTGGTTCCATTCCTAAGTTTTTTGAGGAACCTCCATATTGATTTCCATAGTGGTTGTACTAATTTATTTATTTATTTATTTATTTATTTATTTATTTATTTATTTATTTTTGCGCGGTACCGGGGATTGAACGCAGGGGCGTTCTACCTCCGCGCTACGCCCCCGACCCTATTTTTTATGCTTTATTTTGAAACCGGGTCTCATGAAGTTTTGGAGGGCCTCACTAAGGAGAGAGACAGAGACAGAGACAGAGAGAGAGCGAGAGCTGAGGCTGGCCACGAACCCGGATCCTCCGGTCTCTGCCTCCCAAAGGGTTGTACTAATTTATAATCATACACAATAGAATTTTACTCAGCCATAAAGGAGAACAAAATTATGTCATTTACAGGAAAATGCATGGGACTAGAGAATATTATTCTAAGTGAGATCAGCCAGTCTCAGAAAATCAAAGGCTGTATGTTTTCTCATACTTGGAAGCTAGCAAGAAACTAGAAAACAAAAGGGACTTCAGATAAATGAGGAAAGAGACCTGGAGAATAATGGAGATTATTGGGAGAGAGAGGCAGGGAGGGGGTAAAGAGGATTGAAGAAGGAAACAGTTCAAATAATATTATGTCTATGTATAAAGGTATCACTTCCAATCTCACTAATATGTACAGGGAGGGAGGAGGGGGAGTGGGTAGAATGTGGAGGGAACTACACCAAGTAATGTGTGCATATACGTTTGTATCACTTTGAATCTCATTATGATGTTAATTATAATGCACTAATGAAAGTAACAAGCGCATGCTTGTAATCCCAGTACTTTGGGAGGCGGAGACCGGAGGATCCTGGTTCGCGGCCAGCCTCAGCTCTCTCTCTCTCCCTTTCTCTCTCTCTCTCTCTCTCTCTCTCTCTCTCTACTTAGTGAGGCCTCTGCAACTTCACGAGACCCAGTTTCAAAATAAAGTATAAAATATAGGACCAGGGGTGTAGCGCGGAGGTAGAAAGCCCCTGGGTTCAATCCCCGGCACCGCAAAAAAAAAAAAAGAAAAAAGAAAGTAACAAAAAATGTTGAAATTTTCAAGGAAATAAACAGTTTGTTGAGTTGTATTATATCTTTCAAAATGTCCTTCATTTCCTCCATTTTTTATGCACCAAAGTTATAATTCATTCCAAACATTTGAATACCTAAGACTGGACTATTGGGGGTGTTCCAGCGGACGCTACTTGCTCCGTAGTCCTGCCACAGAAGGTTGCTGCTTTAAGGCAGCTCCCTGAAAACTATTTCGTGGTTCCTACCATGGAAGGTCGCTGCACCAGACACCTTCCTGAAGATGGTTCCATGGTTCCAGCCACGGAAGGTCGCTGCACCAGGCAGCTTCCTGATCAATAGTCTTCTTGCACGAAACAACACGAAGTCTGATATAATAATTTGCAGAATAATTACATTTAATAATCTGGGGGGTCAGGGAGGAGATAGAGATGACAGATTCTCCCGTCCATCTGTAGCCAGCACCTTGCTTTTATAGAAACTTTAGACAAGGCATCATAAAAGTTAATCAAACACAGAAATCAACAATTAACACAGGTTACAGTAAAGAAGGTCAGTGAGGCAGGCATGTGACAAGCTTAGGGGAAGGAGGATTAACCATTACTGGGTAGAGACGACATCAAAGACCGCACCTTGAAGATTACACCAGGTCCCTTGGAATGTCCGCTTGTGGACGAATCCCACCCAGCCAAATACCATGTATTCTTGCTGGTGCAAGATGATACTCTCAGTGTGTGTTCTAAGACGGCCCTCAACACTGGACCAGGAACTATGGAGGGTTAAAAAAATAAAACTCCTGGTTTCTGTCTGCCAGGAATTATAGTCCAAGATTTATTCATAGTAAAATTTGTGAACATGACATTAAAGTGCTAAGTTTTGTGGAACAGACCTGGAGTGTTGTAAAGGCCATAATGCTGTTGTGTCAGTTTTCTAAGGCTGCTGTAACAAATTGCTACAAACCTGATAGATTAAAACAACATAAATTCGCATCTTACTGTTCCAGAACAGTGTATGAAATCTGGTCCCAAGGTACTATGAGACCCACTAGGCCCCAGTTCTTAAAGATTCTACCACCTCCCAGTAGCACCAAGCTAGATACCAATCCTTTAACATGTGGGCCGTTAGGACATTTCAGATCCAAACTATAGCAAAAGTAGACAGCTCAAGATATAGGGGACATTGTTCAGCCTATCATAGATGTGTATTTTTGTTGTACACAATAGGGAAATAATAGCTAGAGAAATTGTATATGTGTGTAGTACTGGGGATCGAACCCAGGGCCTCACACATGCTAGGCAACCCCTCTACCACTGACCTACATCCCCAGTCCAGCTAGAGACATTTTTAAAACTTACTAGAGGAAATGGGATGTAAGGCATACTTTGAGGAACAGGTAAAATATAGCCAGAGGAAAACTAGTAAAGTGTTCTAGGCAGACAAAAACACCAAGTGTAGTAAAAGTATACTTCAGACTCAAGAACCTCAAGGCATTAACTGTCTTTTGGAGAAGATAAAAAGAAACACAAGAAACACAGATTAAGTGGTTAGTAGAAGAACCTGATGGAGAAAGATATTGCATGTCTGAGAGACCAAAGGAATTTAAGATGATAAAAGATAGCACTATATATATATATGAATAATGATATATATAGTGCTATGAATAATATATGAATAAATAATATATAGCGCTATGAATAATAAATGAATAATATATGTATATATGAATAAAACCCAGGGGCATTCTACCTCTGAGCTACACCCCCAGCCCTATTTTATTTTTATTTTGAAGCAGGGTCTCACTAGGTTGATGAGAATCTCACTACTTGCTCAGGCTCTCCTTGAACCTGTGATCCTCCTGTCTCAGCCTCCCAAGTACTGGGATTACAAGTGTGCATGCCCCACACCCAGATATATATGTATATATATGTTCATATATACATATATATGCTATATATATATATATATATATACATATATTCATAGCAAAAATAAGGCCATTGGATTTCTTTCTTTCTTTTTTTTGTACTAGGAATTGAACCCAGGGGCATTCTATCTCTGAGCTTTATCCCCAGCCCTATTTTATTTTTTATTTTGAAACAGGGGTTCACTAAGTTTCTGAGGGTCTCACTAAGTTGCTAAGGCTAGCCTTGAACTTGCAATTCTCCTGTCTCAGCCTCCCAAGTACTGGGATTATAGGTATGGGCCACCACACCTGCCTAAAGCCATTGGATTTTAAAGACTTTGAAATCCAAATAAGGAAGAGCAAATGTAATGCAATAAATACATCAAAACTGTTTATCTACCTTTTAGTTTTGCTGTTTTCTTTAAATTTCCTTATATTCTTTATTTTTGCTAACTTAAGGGAAGAAAGTAGGTAAGAGATTCATGTAAAAAACATTAATCTATTAATTTTTTCTATTCCTTTTATGGATCAGATACTCTATATTTAGAATGCATTTGTATTTGATAAAATCTACTCCCAGTTTGACCTACTTCTTTCACAGGCATTCACTGCCATCCTCCCCTTTATGTATCCCTCCACCCGTTCCCAAAAGCAGAGGAAAGAATGGGGGCAGCAGACGAAAGATTTTAGTGAAAAATATGTAAGGACCAGGACTGCAGAGAAAAGAGATGGGAAGGGGGAAGACACACAGGCAAAAGATGTTACAGCCCATGGCCTTCTGCTTCCAGTGGATTAAAGTGTTGAAAATGTGAACACAAGCCGGCATGGTGGTGCATGCCTGTATTCCAGTATTGGGGAGGCTGAGACAGGAGGATTGCAGGTTCAAGGCCAGCCTCAGCAACTTAGCAAGGCCCTCAACAACTTAGTGAGACCCTGTTTCAAAATAAAAAATAAAATAGGGCTGAGGGTGTAGCTCGGAGGTAGAATGCTCCTAAGCTCAATCCTCAAGACCAAAAAAGAAAATGTGAACATAATCATATATGATGATGCTCTTACAAAATAATAAAAAGGAAAGAAGGGAATTGAAGGTAGAAAATCAAAGAAGTTGGGCACTAAAGAAAAACAGTTTGCCATTTTACTTCTGGTTAACCAACCTGAAGAGATATTTTCTCAAGCAATTTTAACTACTTTTATATCTACATGAGAAATATTCTTTCACATTAGCAAAGTGCTAAAATACTTCCACCTACTGCAACTCTGCTACACTTTCTATCATCCTTCCTTGCATTATGTAACAAACATATTTTTATATACATTGTTACGCCAACACCTTCTAACTCTGCCACCAAAAAAAAGTTTTATAAAATGCATGAAGTCAAAAGCAATGGCTTTTCAAAATTTTAGAAAATGAACACAACTGCTAGAAACATTTTACATATGAAAATATAAGCTAAGTTTTTTCAAACTTCTATTTGCAAATAAACAATGTAGTTTACCAAAATGAGAGGTTGAAACTCAACTTCCCTTATCTCTTTTATTTATGTTATTCATGGGTGCTCTAACAGGGCTGGCTGGACCATGCTACAGTAAAAAAATCTCACATCTCAGGGCCTTCACACACTCATACATGTCTATTTTATGAGGGGCTTTGCTCCAGTCTTCATTCAGAGACCCCACTAATGGCCTGCATTGCCATGGCCAGCACAGCAGTTATTCAGGGTGAAGAGGGATGGCGCAGAAATGAGAAACAAAAGACAAAGATAGTGGAACCTCTTATCCAGGAGAGGGAACAACTTTGTTTGGGAGCAATAAGCTTATATAGTGCAGGCAGGATAAACAGCATACAGAAACACTATTGTAAAATATGAAGCCAATGTTTGCCGTACAAAAGTTCAGTCCTGATCTTAGCCAGATGTGTTTTTAAAACATTGTCTGGAAGCATCAGCAGGAGCTTGTTGTTATGGCTCAGCCCTTGCCGACCACTTCTGCTTGCCGTGAGCAACATCCTTGACCCTTGTCAAGAGAGGCAAAGTACAGCTTTCTGCTCTTTGCTGATGCTTAACATGGCTGCAGTCATGTCCATTATTCTTGGCCTTTCAAGATACTGATGCTCTCATTAGGAAATGATTGAGCAACCTCCTCCAGCACTCCACCATAAACAATACCCTTAGCCATCGCTGTGGGAAGAAGAAACACGGCAAATTGCACACTGACTCTTAAAGACATCAACCTAGAAGCAGCATGTGTCACGTTTCACTGCATATGGCCACGCCTAACATCAACGGGGTGGGGAGTGTCTTCCTAGCACGTGCTCAGGGAGGGAGGATACCAGAATGGGAATAGCACTGAAGACTATCACAGGTGCCAGTGATTAGAGTCTGTCTTCTGAGACAGTCTGAGAAAAAGCAGGGGATATAATTTTTAATAGACTTTATTTCTTAGAGCAGTTTTAGGTTCACAGTAAATTGAACAGAAAGTACAAAGTTCCCATATATCCCCTGCCCCCACACATGCACACCTCCCTCACTATCACATCCCTTGCCAGGATAATATGTTACAATCAGTAAATCTATTGAAGCCAGGCGTGGTGGCGCAAGCTTGTAATCCCAGTACTTTGGGAGGCGGAGACCGGAGGATCCAGGTTCGCGGCCAGCCTCAGCTCTCTCTCTCTCTCTCTCTCTCTCTCCCTCCCTCCCTCCCTCTCTCTCTCTCTCTCTCTCTCTCTCTCTCTCTCTCTCCTTAGTGAGGCCCTCCGCAACTTCGTGAGACCCGGTTTCAAAATAAAGTATAAAAAATAGGGCCGGGGGCGTAGAGCGGAGGTAGAATGCCCCTGTGTTCAATCCCCGGTACCACAAAAAAATAAATAAATAAATAAACCTATTGATTCATCATTATCAACGAAAATCCATCATTTTACATTAGAGTTTGTTCTTGACGTGTATATTTTATGGGTTTTTCTTTTTTGTGTGTGTGGTACCAGGATTGAACCCAGGAGCGTTTTACCTCCGAGCTATACCCCCAGCCCTATTTTTTATACTTTATTTTGAAACCGGGTCTCATGAAGCTGCGGAGGGCCTCACTAAGTAGCTGAGGCTGACCACAATCCCGGATCCTCCGGTCTCAGCCTCCCAAGTACTGGGATTACAAGTGTGCGCCACCACGCCTGGCTTATTTTATGGGTTGTGACAAATATAAAATTGCATGTAGCCACCATTATAGTATCATACAGAATAGTTTCACTGCCCTAAAAACTGTTTCAATGCTCTCTGTGCTCCTCCTCTTCATCCCTCTTTTCCCACTAATCCGTGGCAAGCACAGATGTTTTTACTGTCTCCATGGTTTTGCCATTTCCGGAATGTCATATACTTGGAGTCATACTAAGAACTCTGTAGTATATGCATTTAGTTTTCTATCATATCTTTTCAGGACTTGATAGCTCATATCTTTTTAGTGCTGATTAATATTGTATTGTATAAGTATACCACGGCTGATACATATACTTACTAAAGGACATTTTGGTTGCTTCCAAGTTTGGGCAATTATAAATAAAGCTGCTATAAACATTTGTATGTACTTTGTTGGTGTGTGTGCACATGTGTGTATACATTCACGCATGTGCATGCGTGCATGTACATGTACAGTTTTTTGCATGAGTGAAATTTCAAATCATTTGGGTAGATAAGGAGTGATATTTCTAGATTGGAGGGTGATAAGTATATGTACAGTTTGATAAGAAGTTGCCTAAGTATCCTCCAAAGTGACTATACCATTTTGCATTCCCAGCAGCAATGAGCATGGGTTTCTGTTGCTGTCCATCCTTTCCAGATTAGAACTGCAGAGTTAGGGATTTTGCCTATTACAGTGAATGTGTAGTGGCATTTCATTGTTGTTTTAATTTGCGATTCACTGATTTCATATTACTGTTGGGCAGCTTTTTATATGTTTATTTGCTATCTATCTACCTTCTTTGCTGAAGTGTCAGTTTAGCTCTTTTGCTCATTTTTAAAATCAAGTTGGTTTTTGTTGGTGTTGCTATCGTTGTTGAGTTTTTAAGAGTGCTTTGCATATTTCGGATAATAGTCCTTTATCATACATATCTTTTGCAAATATTTTCTCCTAGTCTGTGCCCTCTCTTCCCATTCTCTTGATAAAATTTTTTAAAGGAAAATTTGAGTTGGGTGTGGTAGCACATGCCTGTAAAATCCCAGTATTTGGGAGGCTGAGACAGGAGGATCACAGGTTAAAGACCAGCCTCAGCAACTTAGCAAGACCCTGTTTCAAAATTTAAAAGAAAAAATGGCTGGGGGTCTATGCAGAGATATTCTACCTCTGGATTCAATCTCCAGTAGTTCAAAAAAGAAAATTTGAAGGGAATTTAGGACTGTGTCTCCATGAAAAGAGGGCAGATTCACAAATCTACCACAAAATGTCCACAAAAGCACCTGATCAGTTTTGATATTTATAGTTAGGGATGCCTTTTTGAAGTATGCAGCAATGGAAATAGCAAAGGATTTGATGTCAAAAAATCTGTCTGAAGCCCAGTTAAGCTAATCATTAGCTATATTAATTAGGATATTTTTGGTTTCATGTAGAAAAGTTCAAAACTATCTAAGCTAGGAAGTTTATTGATTCACTGAGCTTGAAAGCCCAGGAGTTGATGTGGCTTCAGGGGTCACTCTACACATTCCTTCAAATGAAACCAGAAATCTTTTCCTATCTCTCTAGTCTTCCTTTCTCCTCTATGGGTTTCACTCCAGCAGCTCTCTCAGTGTGATAGGAAAATAGCCCCAGGTTTTGACGGCCCTTAGAGCTCCCAAGAGGCCAGCCAGCTCCGACTCCTAGCATTTAATTCTTAAAAGAAAAAAAATCAAATTACTTGGATCACATCCTCACTTGTACGCCAATCTGCATCCAGAGGAACATAAAGGACCCTGGTGGTCCAGTGTGGGTTGCATACAACAAAGAGAAGGAGAACCCCTTGATTGACACTCCTACTGGGAGTTATGGAAAGGCTGGGGGCAGCAGGGCGGGGCAGGCATTATTGTTCCTTTCCTAAAGGAAAATCTGAGTCCCGTTACCAAAAGGCGGAAGGAAATTGGCCAACCAAAACAACAGCTGTCTACTATGTCAGTTGTGAGATTTTAGTCAAGTCACTTACTCTCTCTGAGCCTCTGATTTTTTGATTGGTAAAAGAAGCATGATAATGCTAATACCAGACCTATTGCTTTACATAGTTCTTGTAAGAATCAAACACCCAGTAAAACATATGAAAAAGATCTGTAAACTGTAAGCACTGTTGCAAATAATAAAAGCCCCTAGCTGGGCACTGATTTATTATGTGCCAGAAGAAATATTCTTTCTGTTGTTACTGCTTTGGTTACATTTATTTACCAACCTTAATGTGATTTCCTGAATAGATTCCAGATTTTTTAAGTAACCTTTCAATCTTAATTTGGTTTCTTAAGTAGACTTCCCTGTTGGGATAAAAGAGTCTAATGATTTAAATGAATATCAGAGGACTTGGCAATTTTGTTTTTCTATGTATTTACTTCTTTTGTACAAATTAGTCACATATAATAAGTCAGTTTAGGGGATAAATCTCCACTGGCTAAGACAGAAACTGAGGTTCCAGACCTGCAGTTAGAAGAGCAAGTCATGAAGGATGAGAAGACCACTAACACCAAGGCTTTCCTTAACAATTTACTCCACTTTTACTGTGCTGCTCCTACTGGGAGAGCAGGGTATCTTCTCTTCTCTTTCTTTCTTTCTTTCTTTCTTTCTTTTTTTTTTTTTTGTATGTGTGTGTGTGAGTTATCATATCTATCAGTAAAATGGTATTCCAAGCCTTCCAAGTACTAGAATTGCAGGTGTGTGCCAACATATCCAGCTTCATTTGTTAATCTTATGTGTAGGCCAGGTGTGTTAGCACATGCCTATGGTCCTAGCTCTTGGAAGGCTGAAACAGGAGGATGGAGGCCAGTGAAGACCTGCAGCAACTTAGTGATACATTAAAAACATTTTAAAAAACTATGCATAGACATCAACACATAAGCCACTCATAGTTACTGATTTTTTCTCTTTCTATGTTATGAAAAAAGTATGAGTTTTAAATAACTGTAGACCTCATACATCATTAGCTTTCCTTTTTTTTTTTTTTGCGGTACTGGGGATTGAACCCAGGGGCGTTCTACCTCCGTGCTACACCCCCGGCCCTATTTTTTGTACTTTATTTTGAAACCGGGTCTCACGAAGTTGTGAAGGGCCTCACTAGGTAGAGAGAGAGACAGGGAGAGAGAGAAAGAGCTGAGGCTGGCCGCGAACCCGGATCCTCCGGTCTCCGCCTCCCAAAGTACTGGGATTACAAGCGTGCGCCACCACGCCCGGCGCATTAGCTTTCCTTTTAAAATGGATTTTTTTAAATTAGTTGGAACTTATTAATCATACTTCATTTAAAATTACTAACAGTGGTACTTGCATTAGCTTTGCAAAATAGTCCTTATTTCTTACTTGAAATGTTCTCTTTAAAGTGTTTTGTTGTCAAATAGGAATAATTTCCAAATATCTTCCAGACCAAAGGGTGAGATTATAACCACAAAAAGTCCAGTTCCATTGCTACCTGGTGAAGCCAATGACTCAAGAGACAGTGACAGGAGAAGAACAAGCTTTATGGGCAAAGGCCAGCAGGTGGGTCATGGAGGGCTTTCACCCAAACTCATCTTGCCAAGGGTGCAGATGCAACACTTATATGAGATTCTGAGGAGTCTAATTTTAGCCATAGCCACGTAGACACTGGAATGGTATTAATTCTTGTAGTAATCAATTCTCTTGACATGATTTTGATGTCACCAGGCATTCCAGTAATTCCTGGCCCTTGTAAACCTAAAGAAAGATTACTGATTAGGAGGTCATTTGACTGGCATTGTTCTTGATACTTCCCCTCATTCTTTTCAGTCAAGGCTGACTTTATTGGTTAATTGTTTGGGGAGTGAGGTGAAACAGAAACAATGAAGAACAGACTTGGTAGTGCTAAGAGCAAGTTAACCCATTCATGGGCTTCAATTCCCCCGTGTCAGTTTGTTCCATCACATAATGCTTTGTGAGGTAAGGGATGAGGGATGTCAACCCAATCTGGAAACTTCCTGTCGGACAGGAATGTAGTAGGGGATGACAGTGTGTATATGGAACAAAGAGATCTACTGTTAAAAAAAATAAAGTTCTCCTTTTTGGTACTTGATTAGGGGATGAAGTTTTCTGTTCTTCTAATATCTCATAATGTAGGGATCTGGTGTAGTCCTTCATAGAATTTTGTCCTGTAAGTGGGACATCAGCCCACAGCAACAATAGCCCCCATAGTACATCAGTACTATGCAAATGATTCCTCCCAGATCCATTAGGAGTTTATGCCACCAAGAGCTTCCCCAGAATCATGATGCAAACTCTCCACTTAGATTAAAAGAAGAGTCATCAGTCATTGCCTTAATTTGTGTATACATGTCCTGCAAGAAAAAAGACATTTCCTAAGTTGTCTGGAATATACACACAGCATTCATCTTTTATAATTGTGCGCATCCCTCCCTGAGCTTCAGTTAAAATATCTAATGTCATTTGATTTTGGAGAACAGCTTTTCTCATTAGGGCAATTTCTGTATTGAGTAAAGAGATCCCTCTCATGCTATCATTTAGGGTTTTCTGGGTGAAATTAATTAGAGCTTCCATGGGCCATATTACATCTTCCAAACCAATGTAAGGGTCAAGTATTGATGCTAGATGATCATATCAGTGAAAGTAGATTGAGTCCATGTATTTAGGAAGCTGGAAATATCTGTGGGACTATCTATTTCCTTTATCCATCACCCTTGCATCCCAGGGTATCCCATGGTGCATCTCTCCAACCAACCTTGGGAAAGCCAGGACCACAAATTTGTCTCACATAGCCATTGAGTGTCATTGGGTGCTAACCAAAATTCTTGACCTGGTTATCCACTCAGTCCCAAACCAGTCATGGGTCTGTAAAATCACAACATGATGACATTGATAATTAGGGATCCAATCTAATTCCCAACTAGAATTGTGCTACTTATATGAGTGGTTACATTGTTCCCAACAGAGTTGGGCCTTCTAAATAAATTCATCCTCGATTTGGAAATATCCTTCTTTGTACCTATGATTGTTTCCTAAGACAGATGAGAAATGTGGTGTGAATTGATATAATTGAACAGACTAAGCCTGGGGGCTGTTTTCCATGAGAAATAGTTTCCATGACCAAATTGTTTTTAGTCTCATTTATGGGCTGTTGAGTAATATCAGCATGAGAGGTGTCTTGTAACAAATGCATATCCCTATTTTGGTTCTGTATTAATGACTGTAATTTTATCCAATCATTTCCCTATAGGGGAGACACTCACCATGGTAGCTCTGATGTGCTGGAAAATTGTAGTAACCCACATATCCAAGAAGCATCCTTTTATAAGCTATCAGCATACTGTGGGACCCCGTCTAAAAACAAATTTACTTGTTCCTGCATCAGACCTCCCAATGTAATAATAAGAAATGCTAATATAAATGGTTTCATCGTTTGAAAGAAACCTACTTATTGCTTGAGGTTTTCTCTTTTCGAATGGCAGTTTAAGGTCGCTGATCAGTTCACAATAGTATTGTGAGTTGTGATTGCCTTCCCCTCAGATCTTAATTCAGGGGCTTGCTTTACTTTGGCCCATGGGTCAGAGAAATCAAGTTCTTGAAGGACCTCGTCAGGTGCTGCCTTAAGCCTTGTGTGATATATCCAAGACTTATTACCTGCCACTTTAACAGAGGAGTGAGTAGTTAGTAGAATGTCATAAAGCCTCGTCCATTTAATGGGGTCTGTCCTTTCCAAGTCTTCAGAAATACTTTGTCTCCAGGGTGGAAATCATGGAGTGGGATATCTGATGGATAGGGCAACCTGTGAGAAACAAACTTACACACAGAGGTTAGTGCAACACCTCAAGACTAGCTGTAGGAGCTGGGTGTGGTGGCGCACACCTGTAATCCCAGTACCTAGGAGACTGAGACAGGAGGATCGCAGGTTCGAGGACAGCCTCAGCAACTTAGGCTCTCAGCAACTTAGTGAGAACTGTTTCCAAATAAAAAAAAAATAAAATGGGGCTGGGGGTATGGCCCAGAGGTAGAAGGTTCCACCCCCAGAACCCCCCCACACACACACACATACACACACACAAAGATTAGATGTAGGCTTTAATAAGTTGTTCCTTTAAAGCAAAATCTGACATTTGACCCATTGATGAAGCCTGAAATGGTCTACCACATAAAATTTTGAAAGGATTTAATTTGATATTATTTCAGGGAGCCACACATTACTACTATAGCAGGGCAATAGGCAAAACTTTATCCTATGTTAGATGTGTTTCTTAACATAATTTGACAACCATCTTTTTAAAATGGGATTTTTTTTATTTTTTTGTTTTTTAGTTTTTCCAATTGATCGTGACCTCCAAGTTAAATGAAATTTCCATGTGATCTAAGGCCTTGGAGTCCTGTTATATGACTTTTGAAACAAAAGTGGGAGCATTATCACTGTGTATGGTTTTGGGCAATCCATATCTTGGTATATTTTTAAGCAAAATCCAGGCCACCTCTGTTTCCGTTTCTGTTCTGGTAAGGAAGGCGCCTCCACCCACCCAGAGAAAATATCCACCAAAATAATAGTTGAGGATCTGGGCATTTGTGTAAAGTCCATCTTCCAGTCCTTTGTAGAATTCTCCTTGGTATTAGAGTCCCACCATTGGAGACTGCATGGTGGTCTTTGGATTGTTTTTCACACAGATTAGCCAGCCAGCCAGCCTGATGTTAGGAGTCCGCATGAGAGTCAGTAAGCCCATCCCAGTGTCAGCTGTACTGGGGGCTCCACAGATAAATTATCTAAGACCCATGGGCACTCCCAGTCCTCTTCAGTCCCCATCAGAGTATTCATCCTCCCACCATCTGAAGAGCCAGTTTCCTTATATCCTATCTCTGTCAAATTCTCACTGCCCTAATCCAAAAGACCTGACCACACAACTTAGAAGAAGGAAGATTTATATGCTCACAGGATTTTGTTGTTGTGGTGGTGGTGGTTTGGTTGTTTGTTTGTTTGTTTGTTTGTTTGTTTTTTAGATTCCAGAGTTCTGTCTATGTCAGACCAAGTCTACCAAGCTCAGGGAATAGTGTTGGGAAGCAGAGAAAAAGAGAGCATGGGCTGTGCTCCTCACAACATGGAGGCCAGAAGCAGAGAGCAAGCAAGCAAGGGGATTCAAAGACAAGAGCACAGTCCCTAAGGCCACACCCCCCGGGGCCCACCTTCTCAACCACACTTCACCAGCCTAGGTTACCACCCATGTAAATCCATCACAATCGATTTATCTACAGATGAGATTTAATCATATCAACTCTGAACATTAATACACGAGGAGCTCTTCAGGGGACATTCTGTATCTATCCATAACATATCCTTTTTTCTTCCTCTTTCTTTTCCTCTCTGTCTCTATTTTTCCGGTGCCTTCCTTCCTTACAGTAGGCACACTGATTTCTCCCCGGGGGATGCTTGCCTCTTCCAGGTGGTCCCCTTCTCCCTATGGCCCCTGCTTTGCCTACCACGTCTACAGCCAGAAAAGCAGCATTTTGTTTGGCATCTTTTTGTTCTTGTGTGCTGTTCCCTGTCATTGTAAACCTTAAAAGCAAAATCTACAAGCTGAGAGGGATTCATACTCACAGTCCCTTCCAGGATTTATAATATGTTTTTAATGTCTGGAGTACTTTGTCCTACGAAAATTGAATTGACCATTCATAAATTTTCAGAGTCTTCAGGGTCTGTATATAGCACCTGTAGGCCTAGGATATTCTCTCTGTAAATTCCCATGGGTCCTCATCAGGTTTTTGTTGAACCTCCTGTACCTTGGTGAGGCTCTTTTGCCTTGGGACTCCCATTCTTAGTCCTGCCAAAATGCACTGGCAGTAATGCTCTAATCAGGCTCTATTTCCAGCATCTTTGGGGTTCCATGCAGGCTCAGTGGTAGGGACTGCCTCGTTTGCTACTAAAATATTAGTGAGTCCTTCAGATGAAGTTTATGAGCCTCCTCTACAGTTGTATCTATTACCACCCTTTTTTTCAATCCCATAAACATAATAATCATTAAGGCATGAACATCAGCCATGAGTGGTATGTAGCAAAAATAGATGAAAAGAGCTCATTCATGCAGGATCCTTTCGATATGGAAGATTATTATTTTTCCAATTAATCATATCAGAAATAGAAAATGGATTATGCATCAAAATATACCCAGTTGTTTGCCCCTGAGCACTTGCTGCTATAGAATACTGGCATAATGGAAATTGCCCTGTTCCAGGTGCAGCTCCCTGTCAGAATTGTAATTCCTTGTTGGGTCCAAGAGGGAGAAATCCCATTCAGTGTTCCTACAACCTCAGAGTGCATTTTAGATACTGTTCCATGTTCCGTATGGTATAATACATTTTGTACTGTGGGAAACACAGCTGATGTCCTGTAACCTGTGGAAGAGTCGTGGGGAGGTTAGGGTGAAGGGCTCCCAATGGGTGAGAGTTCAAGGACTAAGCCAGTATTACATCTTCCTCTTTCTCTTTTTTACTAGCAGGTAGTATCAATCTTTCCTGTTTTTCTCTTTGAACCATAACAAAATCCTGTGTATACCTTTCTTATCCTAATATAATAGCATGAAAGCCTGCTCATAAGAGACCTAATCCTTCCTTCCTTCCTTTTTACATAATAGATCTAACTGCAAAATGGTATAATAGTTAAAGGAAGCTGGGCACACTGGTATGTACTTCTAATCTTAATACTTGGGAAGCTGAGACAGGAGGATAGCAGGTTCAAGGTCAGCCTCAGCAACTTAGCAAGACCCTCAGCAACTCAGTAAGGCCCTGTTTCAATTTTTTTTTTTTTGAGGTACCAGGGATTGAACGCAGGGACGTTCTACCTCTGCACTACGCCCCCGGCTCTATTTTTTATACTTTATTTTGAAACCAGGTCTTATGAAGTTGAGGAGGGCCTCACTCAAGAGAGAGAGAGAGAGAAACAGGGAGAGAGAGAGAGAGCGAGCTGAGGCTGGCCGCGAACGCGGATCCTCCGGTCTCCGCCTCCCAAAGTACTCCTGTTTCAAAATTTAAAAAAAAAAAAAGGTCTGGGTATGTAGCTCAGAGGTAGAATTCCCCTGGGTTCAATCCCTAGTACCCCTCCCCCCCAAAAATAGTTAGGGGAGCCATTTACAGGCCATTCCTTTACATAGTTAAGGGAGCTATTTACCTGCCATTCCTCAGGGCCATTCCTGGTCCTACGACATATTGAGGCCAGGCAGTATTGCAGTTCAAAAAAATTCATCTTTTTCTTTGTCATGAAACTGTAGCTATAGTCAACCCACTTGTTCAGAATTAAATCCAGAGAGCTCTTGTTGGGAGTTGATGGAACATTTCCCATAGTGCAGTCACGCAAGTAATGACAGAGCCAAGAGAGACATTCAGAGCAAACAACAGAAATGAAACAAGAGGTCCAGATCACAAACAGATTCGAGGTAAAGTCCTGCAACTATTCCCACTCCTGGGGAGTGCTCAGCCAATTGCCCTCACTCCTTTCCTGTAGGAAGAGGAGAAAGGCTGAGACAGGAGGATCCCAGGTTCGCAGCCAGCCTCAGCTACTTAGTGAGGCCCTCCACAACTAAGTGAGACCCTGTTTCAAGAATAAAAATAGGGCTGGGGGTGTAGCTCAGAGGTAGAATGACCCTGGGTTCAATCCCCCAGTACTGAAAAAAAGGAAGAGGAGAAAGAACCCCAAACAGAGGGGATGGGTGTTCTCCAGCGTGCACTTGAGGTGACTGACCCTCCTCCAGAGACAATTTGTTGACTTATCCAGGAGCCATTTCTTCACCCCATCACAAACAGCATAGGAGGCAACGAGCATCCAGGTAGGAAAAATAAGGACCATCCCTGGGGCAAACGCCCCGGGGCCGCAGGAACTTATTCCAGTATTGCCCCATCTGAGGGAGGTCCGCTGCACCCAGCTTACTGACCAAATTTGTAAGTGTGAAGAGTCTGGTTCTTCTGCCACCTGACGAAGCCAATGAGTCAAGAGACAGTGACGGGAGAAGAAAGAGCTTTATGGGCAAAAAGCCAGCAAGTGGAAGTTGGAGGGCTTTTACCCAAATTACATCTTGCCAGGGGTGGCAGGCTCAAAAGCTTCTATGAAGTTCTGGGGATCTCATTTTAGCCATGGCCGGGTGGGCACTGGAATGCTCATGTCCGTTCTCTTGACATGGGTTTGATGCTGTCCACAGGTCACCAGGCATTCCAGGAGTTCCTGGCCCCTGTAAATAAACCTAAAGAAAGATTACTGATTAGGAGGTCGTGTGACTGGCATTGTTCATTGTTCTTGATGTTTCCTCGTATTCTTCTTTTCAGGCAAGGCTGACCTTGTTGGCTAATTGTTTGGGGAGTGAGGTGAAACAGAAACAGTGAAGAACAGACTTGGTAGTGCTAAGAGCAAGTTAACCCATTCGTCAGCTTCATGAGGACATATAAAATTCCCATTTCTTTATTATATGATGAGGCCAAAAATACTAAGAGTTCTGAGTCTCCAATCCTTTTTTCAATTGAAAAATGCCAGCAGATCAAGTAATTTCTAAGTTATTGCCCTAGTCTTTGACCTTCCTATAAATTTCTTGTCAATATCTCTTGTATTATGTTATGATTATTCTGTCTTTAATTATTCACTTACCTTCATCTTCAACTGTTTTTAACTGCTTATCTGATTTACTAGATGAAAGGACATATTTATAGGCCTTAATTTGTATTAACATCTAAAGATTTCACAATGTCATTTTTCATTCTAAGTTTTTAGAAAAGTCTCTCTTATGTGTGCCCAAAGGAAAAAATCGACCTTTAATTTACTAAAGAAAGAGATAAATATAGAATATCTATTTCTTGTCATAAACTTAGTAAAACTAATTCCTCAATGTCAGTAGCCGCTGCAGGGTTTGTCAGTCATGGTTGGCCTCAGTGGCATCCTGGCCTTCCCCTGCTCTGCTGTCTGTCACAGGGGTGAGCACTGTTCATTCCTTGTGTCAACTGGCTTCCAGTTGAGGTTGGCAAATGGAAGCCCTGGTAGAGACTGGAAGCTCAGAGACTGGAAGGGGAGCATAAAGGAGAAATCAAGGCACGTCTTCCTTTGTGTGTGGGGGGGAGAGGGGATACTGGGAATTGAACCCAGGAGCATTCTATCTCCGAGCCACACCCCCAAACTTTTTTATGTTTTTTGTTTTTGTTTTTGTTTTTTGCGGTACCGGGGATTGAACCCAGAGGCGTTCTACCTCCGTGCTACACCCCCGGCCCTATTTTTTTATACTTTATTTTGAAACCGGGTCTCACGAAGTTGCGGAGGGCCTCACTGAGAGAGAGAGAGAGAGAGAGAGAAAGAGAGCTGAGGCTGGCCGCGAACCCAGATCCTCCGGTCTCGGCCTCCCAAAATACTGGGATTACAAGCGTGCACCACCACGCCCGGCTTATGTTTTGTTTTGAAACGGGGTCTTGCTAAGTTGCTGAGGCTGGCCTTGAACCTGTGATCCTCCTGTCTCAGCTTCCCAAGTACTTGGATTATAGGGCATGAGCCTCCATGCCCAGCACACTTCTTTCTTTTTGCCTCATGAGGCAACTGGAGTGGTGACTGGATCTCCCACCTGCTCAGCTCCACACTGAGAATCCCCCTATGATTCCGGTCTTATCGGGCATATCAGCCAGGGTCCAATCAAGACGGACAGCCCTCACAGTAATTTGAACAGGGAGAGATTCATATAAATAATTATTCACTATAACAGATTTTGGAGTAATGCAGCACTGGTCAGTCAGAAATAAAGAGAACTGTACAGAATACAAGTATTGCAGATATAAGGAGCAGTCACAACCCTGGGGCTGAGATAGAGCATCCAAGTAAGATCCTCTCCAACCCCACCAAAACTAAGATCCTGAGCTTATTGCAGACAGAATAGCCACTATATTTTTGGTACTATGTTACACAGCAATCGAAAACTAATGTAGGCCCTATTTATATTTGTCAATTGACATGATATTAAGCTCTGTCAGTAGAGGGTGCTGAAGAAGCTCTGGGCTCTCTGGACAGTGGAGAAGTTTGCTGAGGTGTCATGCCCGCAGAACTTGCTAAGGTACTGAGGAAAGCCATCTACAGGGTGAGGCCATGCCTCAAAGCGACTTGTAAAGTTGCCCTAGGGGACGCTCAGGGAAACTGCCCACTGGGAGATACCATGTGCTGCAGGCTAGGAAATTCTGCAGAAACCAAATGCACTTCAGGAACTAGGTACTATAGAAGCCATGCGTGTTGCGGGAACTGCACTTACTGCAGGAGCACTGGTGAGAGAAGCACATGCAAATCAGAAAGAAAGAGAACGACAAAACCCTTCCTCCCCCAATGTTTCTTCTGCATCCTCTATTGTCAAAGCTTAATAGCACGCCAACTAACAAATATTAATATGACCTATATGAGTTTTCTATTGCTGTGTAACATATTACCGTAAGCTTAGTGGTTTAAACAGCACAAATTTATTATCTCACCGCTTCTATGGCTGAGGAATCTGGCACATTGTGTCCAGGTCCTCCATTCAAGGTCTCCCAAGGCTGAAATCAACCTTGCTTTGGGTGGATACATCCCCATCTAGAAGTTCAAATAGGAAATGTTCCACTCCCAAGCTCATTCAGGTCATGGGCAGAATTCTGTCCTTTTCAAGTGTACGACTAAAGACCCCATTTACTTGCTAGCTGTCAACTGGGAACCACTCTCAACTAGAGGCTACTCTTGCCACGTGGCCCCCTCCACAGGCCGGCTTAAGCTTTGAATCTCCTATCTCAGGAAGATACCAATTCCTTTTAAGGGTGCACCTGTTTCAGCCAGACCCACCCAAGGAAATCACCCTTTTGATTAACTCAAAGTTAACTAATTTGTGCCATGTTCCCTTTGTCACCCGATCACAAGAGCAAAACTGTCATATTCACAGTTCCATCCACACTCAAGAGAAAGGGGCTACACATGACATGTGTACCAGAGGTCGAAATCTTAGGGGCATCTCGTAATAATGCCTATTGGCAACAAAGAATTGATGTGGAGTGGAGAGGCAATAAACTGACAACTGGCACCCCAGGTAACCCTGACCATGGATTCTAGGAACACCACCTCCTCTCCAGGGGCCTGTCATTGCTAACATCTGGATTGCTTTACCATCCCCTGTTGATTTTTGGTTCTTCCAGTCACCTTTGTGTAACAATTCCCTATAATAAATTCTTTGTTTCAAATACTGAGAATTATTTCTATGTTTCTAATTACCAAGACAATACTAAGACAAAGTTTTGCTAGTGTCTTTCCACCCAGGCAACATTGGCTAAAACCATGAAAGTGGCAACATTTGTAAATGTAACAGGGGTCTGAACTACTTGCTTGTGTCTGCTGCTGCCCTTGCTTATACATAGTCCAGATGCCATGTCCAAATTACAGTGGGTTGCTGTTAGGCCTGTCTGACCTTATGCCTTGGTGGGTCTTTGTTATGGTTTGGGTCCGGAATATCCCCCCAAAAGCTCATGTGTTGAAGCCTGGTCTCCAATGCAGCCAGGTTCAGAGGTGGGAATGTGGCTGAGGACATGGGTCACTGGGGGCATGGCCTCAAGGACTGTATCTGTCCCTGGTGTGCATGCGCACTCTCTCTCTCTCTCTCTCTCTCCTCTCTACCTCTCTCTCTCCTTTTTCCTCTCCCTCTCCCTCTGCTTCCCAGATGCCATGAGCTTCTTACCTTTCCTCTACCATGCCCTGCTACCATGATGTTTCTGCCTTGGGGCCAGCTGACCATGGAATGAACCTCTAAAACCCTGAGACAAATAACCCTTTTCTCATCCAAGTTGTTTTTGTCAGGTAATTTGGCCACAGTGGTGAAAAATCTGACTAACACAGAAATTGGTACCAATAAGGGGGGCCATTGCTGTGACTAAAACCTGACCGTGTGGTTCAGAAACCTTTGGAACTGGTTTGTGGGAGGGGTATGGAAAGGTTTGGAGATACAAGCTGGAGAAGCTATATACAAGCTGGAGAAGCAGAACTTAATGGGTCATCCTGTTGGGAGCTCAGAAGACCAGAATGCCAATAGGAATGCAGA
Source organism: Glis glis (assembly GCA_004027185.1). Classification (NCBI taxonomy): domain Eukaryota; kingdom Metazoa; phylum Chordata; class Mammalia; order Rodentia; family Gliridae; genus Glis; species Glis glis. The sequence goes on along the minus strand of PVJS01005956.1, from coordinate 30,729 downwards.
CAGTAAGAACTGTGTTCATGAGGTTTCAGGTGGAAATGAGGATTCTATTGGTAATTGGACTATGGGACATTCGTTGTTATAATCTGGCAAAGAATTTGTCTTCATTGTGCCCATGTCCTGAGACTTTCTGTGAGGCTGAATTTAAAGGTGATGGGTTAATTAATCTGATGGAGGAAATTTCAAGGAAGCACAGCATTCAAATGGAGTCATGGGTATTGCTGGCAGCTTTTAACCAAGTTTAATGTAATATTTGGGAGCAGAAAGCAGAGGGGATTTTTAAAACTTGCCAGTTTGGCCAGAAAGGCACAGGTAAAATTGGGGCCAAGAAAGGTGCAGTTGCTGAAGACATCGCCATCATTAAAGAGAAGTTAAGTACTTCGCACGGAGACAATAGGAAAGATACCTTGAGTGCCTCTCAGGAATCAGCAAGATCTCCACCCATCAAATGCTCAAAGGCCTAACAGTGGAAACTTGTTTGGGAAGAGGGCTTTGGGGCCTCTGCTCACATGGGGGTGCCTAAGAAGTTGTTTCCTCAGGATTTGTTTCGCCATGCTCAGCTGCCCAGGTACTCAGAGGCCACCACAGCCCCTGAAGCCAAGGGAGCCTGGGTACTGCTCAAGATAGTGGCAGACTTTGGTATCATCCATGTGTTTCTGGTTCTGCAGGAATGCAGTATGCTAGAGTTAAGGGGTCATGAAGGTTTCCATGGAAATTTCAAAGGAAGGCCTGGGAGGCCAGGCAACATGTAGCACGGTCAAGATCCCTGCTGGCAGCTCCTGATAGGGCAATGAGTCAAGCTGTGAGAATGAAGCCGAAGTTGCAATGGAGACCCTGGGAATTAAGAGATACCAGGAATGTAGAATATCTACTAAAGAAGGCTACAGGCTGTGAAAAGAGCCAGGCTGAGACAGGCCACACAGGCCGCAACCAGCAAGGCCAGAGGGGCAGGGCTTCTCAAGCCCTTTGGAGATCACACCTCATAACCCCAGGCTCCAGATCCTAGACATGATGCTACAGGACTTAAGTTCGTCCTGCTGGACTTTGGTCTTGCTTTGATCCCCTCTCTTTTTTCTATGCTACTATTCCTCCCTTTTGGAATGGGAATATTTACTCTGTGCCACCGTATATTGGAAGCATGTAGCTTGTTTTTTTATTTTTATAAAGAGCTTGCCTTGGGTCTCAGAGGAAATTTTAGACTTGGACTTCTGAACAGTGCTGGAACTGTTAACACTGTGGGGATTCTTGGAGATGGGCTGAATGCATTGTGAGATGGACATGAGCTTTTGGGGGCCAGTGGTGGAGTGTCATGGTTTAGATCTGCAGTGTCCCACCAAAAGCTCAGGTGTTGAAACTTGGCCTTCAATGCATCAAGGTCCCAGGATGGGACATGGCTGGAGGAGGTGGCTCAATGGGGGCATGGCCTTGAGGACTACCTATGTACCTTTCCCCTTCCTCTCCCTCTTTCTCTCTCTTTGTATCCCAGACACTATGAGATGAGCAACTTCTATACTCTACCATGCCCTTCCACCATGATATTTCTGCCTTAGGATGGTCCAATCATGGACTAAACCCCTGAAACCATGAGCCAAATAATCCTGTGCTCCTCTAAGTTATTCTTGTCCAGTGTTTGTCACTCAATGAAAAAATCCGACAGTCTTACAGACTCTAGAAACAAGCCAATAATAGGCAGTGTGGGCCACATGGATACATGTTGCATAATCAGCTGCTCTTTTTTCTATCAAGGCCCTATAGCACACCAGAAACTGATTTTCAGAAGGTCTATAAATTTTGTGTAGATGGTGGTCTTTGTTCCAAATCCTAGGGTCTATGTAGTAATTCTCCTATTGGGATTTGCCATAAACTGTACAAGGCATCTTTTCTAACCACCAATCCTTCCAACATCATAGGTCTTCTGGGTCTTAAGGCCCAAGCAACAGTGCTGCCTGCACCATGGACTGGAACTGCTCCAGAGCCATATTCTGTTCTGGGAAGCTTTCCATATTACTCAGTAAATGGGTGTGGTATGTGCTGCCTATGGAACCCGAAGAGGCCTTACAGTTATTGTGCTTCCTTCTCCCTGGGAGGTACAGATGCAGTTATTTGTTGTTTTAGAGAGGATGTCCTGGCATGCCCAGACTGCTAAGCCTCTAAAAAATTCACTGATGTTGTAGGACCCTGTTTCAGTCAGCATTCTCACTGCTGTGACCCATAATACCTGATGACCACAACTTAGAGGGAGGAAGATTTATTTGCTCACAGTTCCAGAGATTTCAGAAGTTTCAGTCCATGTTAGGTCCGGTCATGTCTGTGGAGCTCAGGGCATGGTGGTGAGAAGCAGAGAGAGCAAGCAAGGGGAGGGGGGAGGGACATATATAATCCCCAAGGTCACACCTCCAGTGACCTACCTCCTCCAGCCATGCCCTACCTCTACCTGCCTTTCTTACCACCCAATAAATCCATTAATCCATCAATTAATTTATCCACCAATGAGATTAGAACCCTTATGACTCAATTATTTCACCTCTGAACATTTTTGAATTGCCAATACATGATTTTTTTCCAAGGGATATTCTATATACAAACCATTACAGACCTCAATCCTCATAGGGTTGATTTATCTCCTACAGTCTGGAGCATGGGTGTTTTTCCAAGGTCACTAACATACTGAAGACTTCTTGCTCGTCAGTCTAAAAGTCAATATTATAATTAACTAATGTGTTATTGTACATCTCCACATAGTCCAAGTTCTTTTCTACCATATTATATGAAGGTATGGAAAAGTTAACATAACCCTAAGGCAAGAACATAAATTTATACTTACTATGTTCATTCCTGGAATGCAGACTGATTTTTATTCTCCTTCTTGACAAGGATGGAAAAGAATGCATTCATCAATCTGTACCTGAGACTGTGGTAATCTTCTCGGGCAAGGATACATCTGATATAGCAGACTTCTCCCACTGGACTATGGATCTGAAAACTGACTCAGATACAGAAGCTGAGCAAAGACCTATGACTCTCTTTGGGCAGCTGCTTTCAGGCTCCTGATCATTGATTCTTGGTTTCTTTTTTTATCTAACAAATTGAGTAATCATCAAAACCCTTATTAGTTTTCCAGCCGTCTTACGCCTAGACCCATGATAGTTCTCTCTGTGTCAGACCCCACTGGAGAACACTCTGTCCTTTCTGCTTATTATGATAATTGTACCTACTTTGCTTCTGATGATTTAAGTGCTATAACCTGACCTCTGTTACTTTAGGATCCTATCGTCCCCATGGCAATCAGGGAGCTCAGTTTGTTTGGTTGGTTGATTTTTTTTTCGAGATGCATTAATTTTTATTGGTCTTTATGAAACCTTTACATTTTTGTTTTAGATAATTTTTTTTCCTGACCGGGGATTGAACCCAGGGGTGTTCTACCTCCGCGCTACACCCCCAGCCCTATTTTTTATACTTTATTTTGAAACCGGGTCTCACGAAGTTGCGGAAGCCTCACTAAGTAGAGAGAGAGAGAGACAGGGAGAGACAGAGAGCTGAGGCTGGCCACGAACCCGGATCCTCCGGTCTCCGCCTCCCAAAGTACTGGGATTACAAGCGTGCGCCACCACGCCCAGCTTGTTTTAGATAATATTAAGTGGTGATTCTCTTTTAATATATTTTATTGGTGCATTATAGTCTCACAACATAATGTAAATCATGTTGACAGTGACATACATGCACACAGTACTCTGTATGGGGAAGGGGGGATGGGGAGGGAGCCAGGGGGCCCACCAAGGAAGTTCAGTTTTATAACAGCATGTCTTACTTCTGTGGCTCTAGCCTACAAAAGATAGTCACCACTGAGTTTCTAAATGATGTGGATGCCCATTTTACCAGCACATTTCTTATGAGTTTAATAAATGAGAGTATCATCTGGAATCTTCTGCAGAACATAATCATTAGTTATTTTTGTAGACTTATGTCACGTATCTACTATAGAAAGCACATATCTCTGAGCCTCTTAATCCTTTACTATTTTCCAAAGCAGTCTGAATTTTCTATTTCACTTTCTCAACATTTCCTCAAAATCATCCTGCAGCAAGTTAATGCTATTTTCCAGGATGTTAAATCCTGTATCATAGGAGAATGCTCCCTTATTCATAAATTCATCTTCATTCAACCTTATATCTTACCCCCATTGATCCAGCATCCTTAGGATCCAGTCCCATATATAGTCTCCGAGCTCCTGCCAATACATATTGGCTAGATCCTGCAGCTCCTTTAGCATGTGGTCCATTTTCTCCCTTAGCAGCTAAAGGAAGGGCTGCGTTATATAGTTCCCTGATCTGAGTAATTAGCATGGTGGTCAGGTGGGGAGATAGGGTTGGCTATGGCGAGTGGTGCATGTTTTCTTGCAAGCCAAAGGTTCAACATCAACTTTAAGCAAGATCTTTGGCCTTTAACAGAAAGGACTGGGATTCTTCTTTAGGCTCAGGGGTACAAGGGAATCTGGGGATTCATATTTTTAAGTTTATTGACCTAGAGTTTCCCATCTAAAGTTTCAGGGTCCTATTCCACCCCAATTAAGACTCTGATCTTAGTGTAACAGATTTGGCATGGCTGAGAATTCACTATTCTATGGAGCTTTGCTCCTGTTATAGTCGTGGGCCTGACCTTCAGCTCTTGTTACCATCTGGCTGGAGAATTTGAAAGTCTGCTTATCTGCTGCCAAAGACATCCCCTGGTTTTCATCTTGAATTGGAAGTTAATCATCCTCTGTCATTCATTATTTTTTCTCCAATGTTTTAGCAGCATACACAAAGAGCCATTCAATTCTGTAGTCTTTGTTTACTGCCTCTTCCAAAAATCTCAAAGACCTGAGTTATTACACCATTTCCTTCCACTGGTGCCCTACCTCAGTTTACCTCCAGTGAGTGTTGTAATAACTGCACAGCTGCAGTACGACAGGCATTATTAATATTCCACCTACTACCAGCAATGGGATTCCTATTGCCAGCTAGCCATTGCTAGCATAGAGCCACTTGTCCTAGATGGGATTCCCCAGGAAACAGATTCTGAGGCAGGGATTTGCATACAGGAGGTTTATTGAAAGGTACTTTCAGAAATGATACCTATAAAGAAATGAAGGAAGTAGGGACTGGGTAGTAGAAGATCTGAACTGCTTAGGAGTTGTTCAGAGATATTGACTGATCCTATGGAGAGTATGGAGAGTTCTGTAGCTACCGAGACCCTTCAAGTTGTCTCAAATAGAAGTAAGGGCTCAGCCTTCTACACCTGCATCAACTAATCAAGGCATCTGATGGGAAGAGATATAAACTTGGGCAAGTTAACACCCTTCAGAAAGGAACTCAGCTGCATGCTCTATCAGCAGCCAACAGGCGCAGCAGTTTAGGAAAATTACTACCTCTGTCCTGAAGCAAGGATCTGAGCAAAACACCCCCGCATCTGCTGTGGTTGGTTTCTGCTCACACCCTACAGAGTCTAGCTCGGTCAATAAACACGATTCACAAGCCAAGAGGAAAGAGAGATGATGAAGCAGTCCAAAAGAGATTGCATAACTGATGTATTCTTGAAGTGCCTTGCTTCTAAAACAGGAATGCTGGGAAAAAGATAGGTTAGTTTTGAAAGAATAACTGTGGCATTTCAAGGAAGTACACTGGGGTCATTTATGACTTTCTGACTTCCACGACCACCACTTTCCCCGAGTCTCTCCTCACCTATCCCCTCACTTCCTGGGTTCCTTCAGACTTGTCTTCTGTCATCTTCCCCTTCCCACCCCCAGAAGAGGTGGCCTACGTTTCCTCCTCAGCTCTCTCCTCGCTCTGCACTTTCTTCCTTATCCATTCTGCTTTGTCCCTAGATATGACCGATGCACAGTTCTGCATCTCCAGCTCTCACCTCGCTTCCAAGCGCTCCACAGTCTGACTTCCTGCCACCCGCCAACAGACCTTTCCAGAAGCATCTCAAACCCGACTCATCCAAAACCAAATTCCTTGATACAACAGTCAAAGGCCATTACAGTCTCTACCTGAGTAGGTGTTCTTCCTCTATATTCTGGCATTCTGCTTTTTGTGCTGGTTATTTTCTGGATGCAGTTGTGCGCGCACTTCTTATTCATTCTGTTTTGCTTTGTGTGTGTGTTACTGGGAATTGAACCCAGGGGCATTCTACCTCTGAGCTGCACCCTCAGCCCTTTTATTATTATTTTTTGTTTTGAAATAGAGTTTCCCTAGATTGCCGAGAGTCTCACTATGTTGCTGAGGCTGTCCTCAAACCTGCAATCCTCCTGTCTCAACCTCCCAAGTACTGGGATTACAGGTATGAGCCACCACACCTGGCTAGAGAGTGCACTTCTTTGTCCTTATGCCTTTACACATTCTGTTCCATCTGCCCTGGGATGCCCTATTTATCCTTCTCTGCTTATCAGAATTCAATTCATTATGCAAATCCCAAGTTAGACATCACCTTATTTACTAAGTCTGTCCTAGTACCACAGTCAAAATTTATCTTTTCCAGCTGGGCTTGCCGTACACCTTTAATACCAGTACTTGGGATGCTAAGACAGGAGTAGTGCACGTTCAAGGCCAGTCTCGGAACTTAGCAAGGCCTTCCACAACTTAGTGAGATCATGTTTCAAAATAAAAGTAAATAAATTTTAAAAATAGAACTGGGGTTATAGTTCAGAGGCATACTACCCTTGGGTTCAATCCTCAGTATAATAAATAAATAAATAGATAAATAAATAAATAAATCAAACAGGGCTGGCTGAGGGTGTTCAGAAGTAGAATGCTTTTGGGTTCAATCCCCAGGACCCCCCCCCAAAAGTCTCTTCCAAAATATATCTCTTCCTGCAAGAATTGTTTTTGTCTCAAACCAGTTACCATAGTCTACCCTGTACTATAGTTACTGTGTTTATACCAGTTTTCCTACTACATTGTGAATTCTCTCAGGACTTACACTAAGTGGTTCCACTCATATTTTTTTATTTTATTTTAGTTTAGTTTAGTTTTTTGCAGAACTGGGGATTGAACCCAGGGGCATTCTACCTCCAAGCTACATCCCCCAGCCCTATTTTTTGTTCTTTATTTTGAAACAGGGTCTCACTAAGTTGTGGAGGCCTCACTAAGTAGCTGAGGCTGGCCGCGAGCCTGGATCCTCCGGTCCCAGTCTCCCAGGTACTGGGATTACAAGCGTGCGCCACCACGCCCAGCTCCCACTCATCTTTAGATATCCGTTGCCTAGCTCAGTCTCTTGGTAGGACTTATATTACTTATGGCTTATATTTAACTGCTTTAACAAAGACCAAAGTAATCATGTCTCAAACAAAATAGAAGCTTGTCTCTCCACAGAGAGACACGGGCTCCTATGGCTTTGGTTTTTTCAGAGTCTTCCAGCCCTGCAGAGTTCTCTTCCCAGCTGCGACCCTGTCATACAGCAGGAATGGCGCCGCCTCCGCCACTTGTAGTTTGTAGCTTTGTCATGACTTGGGTGTTGGCCTCGTCTATCTAAGTCCCAGAGGGCCCCAGCATGTCCACATGTCAGCAGCAGAATGGAGGAGAAGCGCTGGAGACAAAGGACACCCTGTTTCTGTGCCATTATGCATATTACTTCCACTCATTCGCACTGGCCAGAACCTATCACATGCCACGCTTAGCTGCAGGCCAGGCTGGGTCATGCAGTCTTTAACTGAGCCATGTGCACAGGGAAAACACTAGTAAGAAGAGGGAAATGAATGCTGGGAAGCAACTAGCCGTCTTATGGCTGCTTGCTTTAAAAAATTGCATTTAAAAACATGAATATTCCCTTCACTCACAGAAGTGTGCTAGCAGATTGGGAAAAGGACAAGGTAATAAAGAAAAAAGTAGGCACAGTTGGAACAAAATAACTGCTGAATGAGAAAGAGAAGAGAGAGGATGAGAGAAATGGTAGAAAGAAAATCAGTGCGCCCTCCTCCTCCGTTGCTGTTATACCAGATGTCCTTAACTGGAGAGGGTCCAGTTCTCTTCCAATAGGATGGCCTTTCCCAGAAAGGACTCCTTCAAAGTCACTTGGCCTCACAACAGGATTCATATTTCCGACTTGTTTCAGAAATAGGAAACAGCAGCCGGGCGTGGTGGCGCACGCTTATAATCCTAGTACTTGGGAAGCTGAGACTGAAGGATCTCAGGTTCGAGGACAGCCTCAGCAATTTAGTGATGCTCTCAGCAACCTAGTGAGACCCTGTTTCCAAATAAGAAATAAAATCGGTCTGGGGATGTAGCTTGGAGGTAGAATGCACCTGGGTTCAATACCCAGTACCACACACAAAAAAAAAATAGGAAACAGCAAGGTGTGATGCCGCACACTTATAATTCCCAGTACTTGGGAGGCTGAGACAGGAGGATTGCAGGCTCAAGGCCAGCCTCAGCAACTTAGTAAGACCCTGCTCAACTTAGTGAGACCCTGTTTCAAAATAAAAAATAAAATAGGGTTGGGGGTATAGCTCGGAGGTAGAATGCACCTGGGTTCAATCCCTAGTACCAGAAGAAAAAAAGAAAAAGAAAAGAAAAGCCGGGTGTGGTGGCGCACGCTTATAATTCCAGTACTTGGGAGGCAGAGACCGGAGGATCCAGGTTCGTGGCCAGCCTCAGCTACTTAGTGAGGCCCTCCGCAACTTCGTGAGACCCGGTTTCAAAATAAAGTATAAAAAATAGGGCAGGGGTATAGCTCAGAGGCAGAAAGCCCCTGCGTTCAATCCCTGGTACCGCAAAAAAAAAAAGAAAAGAAAAGAAAAGAAAGGAAGGAGGGAGGGAGGGAGGGAGGGAGGGAGGGAGGGAGGAGGGAAAAGGAAGAAGGAAGGAAACTTCTAGATTGAGGATTGTCACAGCCAATAATTATCCTAAATAACTAGGTATATCATCTGTTTAGAGTTATCTCCCTTTCCCAAAACCTTCTAGAGTAGCTGTTTTCCCCTTATATTTAAGGGAGGAAGAGGTGAGGGAATGGGAAGATGAATCTACAGGATCGACATAAGGAGAAACTGGTAGTACTCCCTACTTATACTATATCTTTCTATTAGCCAATGTTTATTTATTTATTTATTTATTTATTTATTTTGTGGTACCGGGGTTGGAACCCAGGGGCGTTCTACCTCCGAGCTACACCCCAGCCGTATTTTTTATACTTTATTTTGAAACCGGGTCTCACGAAGTTGCAGAGGGCCTCACTAAGTAGCTGAGGCTGGTCGCGAACCTGGATCCTCCGGTCTCTGCCTCCCCAGTACTAGAATTACAACCGTGCGCCACCATGCCCGGCCTATTAGCCAAATTTTAAAGCTAGATTTCTTAGTCTCTTCCATAATTTTTCTCTCTCCTCTCTTTCTCTCTCTCTCTTCCTCCCTCTACCTCTCCTGTGCTATAAATAAGTTGGTATTCCTGTTATAAAAGTTAAACATATTTCCTAAAGTGAGGCATATTTCAAAACTAGAAACAACCTCATATCCACCAAGAGGAGAACAAATAAACATACAACACCTATTCACACAGTGGTACTACACAACATAAAAAGGATCAATTACTAGTATATAGAATGTGGAAAATTTTCAAATTCATTATGCTTAACAAAAGAAGACAGGCACAAAAGAGATGTTCTGCATGATTCTATTTACAAAAAGCTCTAGACCTGACAAAAACAATCTATAGTGATAGAAAGCAGATCAGTGCTTGCCTGGCCTTAGAGGAAAGAGGATTGACTAATCACAGGCACAAGGAAACTCTTCTTTCCTTGCCCTTGTGTTTGGCTATTGGGTGGTCCCTTGAGATTCCTTTTGAATTTTAGGATTTTTTTTTCTATTTCTGCAAAAAATGTAGTTAGATTTTGATAGCAATCATATTGAGTCTGTAGATAACTTTGGGTAGTGTTAACATCTTAAATAAAGAAAAATTTGATGATAGAAGGATTCTATACCTTGTGCTAATAGCTACATGATTGCATGCAATTTTCAAAATCTATAAAATGGTACACTTGAAATGAGTAATTTTATTATTTGTAAGTTACACCTTAATAAATTGACTAAAAACTTTGTGTGTGTGTGTGTGTGTGTGTGTGTGTGTGTGTGTGGTACTGGGGATGGAACCCAGGGGCAGTCTACCTATGAGCTACACCTCCAGTCCTTTTTATTCTTTATTTTGAAACAGGGTCTCACTAAGTTGCGGAGGGCCTCACTAAGTTGCTGAGGCTGGCCACAAACCTGTGATCCTCCTGTCTCAGCCTTCCAAGTACTGGGATTACAAGCATGTGCCGCCATGCCTGCTGATTGAAAACTTTTAAAAGATATCATAGACTATGTACTGGAGAAGGCTGTGCCAATGGGCATAGGCCAAAAAATAATAACAATAAGAAAAACACAAGAAATGCCTCCTCTCCCTAACCAAAGGGCTTAGAAAAGGGTAGCCTATAAAGACAGAAAGATGAACACTGGATCACAGGCTATTAGGCCTCTCTCTATTGGACCAACTTTAAGCCGGGCGTGGTGGCGCACGCTTGTAATCCCAGTACTTGGGAGGCTGAGACCGGAGGATCCGGGTTCGCGGCCAGCCTCAGCTACTTAGTGAGGCCCTCCGCAACTTCGTGAGACCCGGTTTCAAAATAAAGTATAAAAAAATAGGGCCGGGGGTGTAGCTCGGAGGTAAAACACCCCTGGGTTCAATCCCCGGTACCGCAAAAACAAACAAAAAATAATAATATCCTCCTTTGATTTTTGGACTTTGTGTTCTCTGATCTTCTTTTACCTTTTTAACTGTTTTTATAAGTCTGTCCTAAGCCTTATTCTTTTCTAAGAATCAGTAGGCCTCAGCCTCACTTAAAGTGACAATCTGGTACCCCGAATGTAACTAACCATCTACACCCTACATCCAAACCCACAAGCAGTCTCTGAATTATTTCTTTACCTCAAGACTTCATGCATTTGCTCATCTAGCTCAATTAAACTGAAACACTCTCTTCCGTCCATCAAAATCCTTCTGAGCCTTCAAGATCCACTGAAGGGCTCTGTTCGGCTTTCCCCAATCCCCGAGTCAGAACACACACTTTCTTTCTCTGCGTTTTATTCTGTCCTCTGCACTAGAAGCCAAGATCTTTAGACTAGGAATTGAATCTTTATATTTATATGCCATCTGCCAATACCTTGTATAAATATTTGATGGATGACTGAATAATTTTATCTTCATAAAGAACTTTACAGGAGACAGATTAAACGAGAGAGAAAAGCATGGCCCATAAATATATGTAAAGGGTTGCCCCAAAGTCTATATGTTAGGAATAGATCTCAATGTATGTTCATGGAAGGAAACCTGGAGGTGCTGGTGGACAGATATGTTGGTGAGGTGGTGGAGGAATATGTGGAGACAAAATAAAAGATTAGGAATGGCTGGTATCCCAGAAGATTAAGGGGACAATGAGAAGGAATGCCCGTGCTAGTGAGCAGTGCTGGCCTTCTGAAGAGGCAGTAGGTTTCAGTTCTAACCCAACCCCGACTCACACATATTTTGATTTCATTGTTGTTTCATTGTTTAGTTCTTAAAAATTTTTTTCATAGCTGGGTGTGGTGGTGCATGCCTGTAATCCTAGTAATTGGGAGGCTGAGACAGGAGGATCATAGGTTTGAGAACAGCCTCAGCAAGTTGTGAGACTTTCATCAACCTAGTGTGACCCTGTTTCAAAATTAAGAAAAGAAATAGGGCTGGGGGTGTATCTCCAAGATGGAATGCCCTGGGTTCAATCCCCAATACCACACACAAATTTTTTTCATAAAATGATAATATCCCTAGGAAGCATTTAGATCCTATCAATTACATTTTACTTATCAGTTAAACCAGTATGTGAAAGCAAAATCCTCTAGGAAATAGAATATGATGGTCTGTTTTACTGTGTCAATTTAGCTAGACTATAGCCCCCAGATATTCATTAAGCACTAACTTAGGTGTTGCAGTGAGGGTGTTTTGTAGATGTGAGTTAAGTACATAATAAGTTGACTTAACGGAGACTGTGCTAGAGAATCTGGTGGGCCGACCCAATCTGTTGAAAGGTAAGAGCAGAACTGAGATGGCCCTGCCGAAGAAATTCTTCTGTGAACACCAGCTTCCGCTAGTGTCTTAAGAGTCCCAGCCTGCTCTTCCAGTGAGCCTTGCCAGCAGCCACAATCACATACGCCAATTCCATGCAATAAATCTAAACAATATTTCCTAATGGTTCTGTTTTTCTGGTTGAACTCTAACTGAGGGTGAGGGTTGAGCATGGAGAGGCTTGTACAGAGGAGTAAAGGAAGAAATTCCAGCAGCAAAGGGAGTGCTAGGAGGGAATGTTGATTTAGCAGTTTTGCCCAAGGCAGGTCTTGTTTGAGGGGAGGAGAGAGGAAAGAAAAGACAGGAGCCAAAGAAGACTGAGAGTTGAGAGTAAAAGTGGAAAAGGTGGGGAGACTGGTTATACCACAAATTCAACTCTTGCTCAGCAGCTTTAGTTATTGGCAGTGGGGATGGGGTAAAGGGAGACAGCATTGACTTTCATTTGGTTTCCTCTTAATGGCAATGTTATACAGCTTCACCAATGATTCCTGACTATAGAGATTATATATTGATTTAATTTATTTCCAGTAAAATCTTCTCAATAACATCAATAAATATTTCCTGGCAATAAAAAAGAATAAATCTTCATGACTCAGATTAGGCAATGATTTTTTTTTTGGCAGTACTGGGTATGGAACCCAGGGGCATTCTACCTCTGAGCTACACCCCCAGCCCTATTTTTTATTCTTTCTTTTGAAACAGGGTCTCACTAAGTTGCAGAGGGTCTCACTAAGTAGCTGAGGCTGGCCACGAACCCAGATCCTCCTGTCTCAGCCTCCCAAGTACTGGGGTTACAAGTGTGGGCCACCACGCCCGGCTAGGCAATGATTTTAAAGATAAAATACCAAGCCGGGTATGGTTGCGCACGCTTGTAATCCCAGTACTTTGGGAGGCGGAGAACGGAGGATCCGGGTTCGCGGCCAGCCTCAGCTCTCTCTCTCTCTCTCTCTCTCTCTCTCTCTTTCTCTCTCTCTCTCTCTCTCTTTCTCTCTCTCTCTCTCTCTCTCTCCTTAGCGAGGCCCTCCACAACTTCGTGAGACCCGGTTTCAAAATAAAAGTATAAAAAATAGGGCTGGGGGCGTAGCGCGGAGGTAGAACGCCCCTGTGTTCAATCCCCAGTACCGCAAAAAAAAAAAAGATAAAATACCAAAAATGCAAGCAACAAAGGAAAAATTTTTCATCAAAATTTAATGAAAAACTTAGTTATGGTTTGAGTGTGTCCCCAAAAGTTCCCATGCTGTAAGCTTTGTCTCCAGTGTGGCAGTGTTGAAGTGGTGACATCATTAAGCAGTAGGACATTGGAGACACTGCCCGTGGAAGGGATTAATGTATTCCCTCTCATGGGACCCCCAAGAGAGGAGGATGTTATAATAACAGTAAGTGTGGCCCCTGAATCTCTCTGGATTCCTATTTTGCCATGTGAACTTTTCTTTACACCCCCCTACCATCATGATCCTATCAGCCATGAGGCCCTCACCAGAAGCTGAACAGATGGGGCCACCCCATCTTGGCCTTATAGTCTTCAAAACTATGAGCTAAATAAACCGATTTTTCTTTATAAAGTACCCAACCTCAAGTATATTGTTACAGCAACAGAATATGAACTGATAGAGTACCAAATATTGGTGAGACGAAGAGCGATTTCTGGTACTTTCCTAATGGAGGTTTAAAATGGCAGAGGCATTTCAGAAAACTGGCAGTTTCTTAACAAGTTAAATCTGTATCTATCCCATAATCCAGCAATTCCACTACTAGATATTTACCAAGAAGAAATGATAAATACCTATGCATATTCTCATAAGCTTCTTTTTCTGAAGAATGTTGTTGACACAGTACCCCTGGAGCAAGGGAGGCCCTCAGGCTAGATGGCAGCACAAGAGCTCTGGTGTTTTCATTTGGGGGAATTTAAAGCCTATTTTCTCTCTTTGGAAATTATTCTCTTTAACCCAGCTACCAAGGATGGTTAGTAAGCATTTTGTTTGTTTGTTTGGTTTGGTTTAAGGAAACACATTTGTTGAGCACTTAGTAAATGACAGGCACTCTATTACATGGTTAATCTCATTTAGACCCCACCAGAACCCTAGAAATTAGTATACCAGTTAAATTACTATACCAATTATCCTCATTTTACAAACGGAATAACCAAAGCTCACAGAAGTTAACAGCTTTCTTATGGTCAGCCAGGTAGTACATGATTATACATGTCATGGTAAAGAGAAGTGAATATATCTGATTTAGATTTTGGTTTTCAATGTCTAGCATATTTGGAATGTATAAATGAATGAATGAACTAATTAGTGGTAGAAACACTTGACTTTCCAGTCTCACTGGATGCACAAGTATGAATGCTCTATACTAACTTATCACCCTATTTTTAAGATATAAGCTTATAATTCAAGATTTTGGTTTATAGACACTATAAAGCTCTAGCTCTAAGAAGCCAGTGAATTTTTTTTCAAAATTCCAAAATGTTAGCATCTCTAAAATTAATTTACTGAAAACAAAGCAAACAAAAATGTAGTAATTACTAGAGGAGTCAGTGGTAATTGCCATCCTATTCTCTCAGCTGGGTAAAAATGCACCTGATGGTAGTAGAGGCATTCCAAATACCCCTGTTAGTTAATGTTAATAATGGACACTGCTAGCCGGGCGCGGTGGCGCATGCTTGTAATCCCAGTACTTTCAGAGGCGGAGACCAGAGGATCTGGGTTCACGGCCAGCCTCAGCTCTCTCTCTCTCTCTCTCTCCTTCTCTCTCTCTCTCTCTTTTTCTCTACCTAGTGAGGCCCTCCGCAACTTCGTGAGACCCGGTTTCAAGATAAAGTATAAAAAAATAGGGCCGGGGGTTTAGCGCGGAGGTAGAACGCCCCTGCGTTCAATCCCTGGTACTGCAAAAAAATAATAATAATAATAATAATGGACACTGCTGTGACAGATGCACTCTACAATCTCTAAGGCTTACTCACATAAACACTTATCTCTCACTGCACATTCCTGTGTAGATCAGCAGGCTCTGGGACCACTGCTCCACACAGTCATTCTGGGACCCAGCTTTCTTCCTTACTGTGGCAGTACCTTCCTCTGAATCTTCAAAGTTCTCTCCATTTACCTGGTGGACTCGGAAAGAAAGGGGGAAGCACTTCTCCTTTTTATGGTGCAGGCCTGGAAGTGATACATACACATTGCTTATGTTTTATTAGCAGAATTCAGCAAGAAGACCTTATCTAACTGCAGGAAGAAGGCCCCAAGGAAGAAGAGACATGAATATTGGCAAGAATGAGCAGCCTATGAAACAACACCCCAAAGGACTGTTGCTTTAAAACACAACAAAAGAAGGATGTTGAGACTACTAATGACATCTCAAATATGATACTGCTATTTAACACAGACTAGATAACTACTTATCTAATGAAAAGACCAATAAAATTAAGTTGCAAAGGAGAACAAAATAGGTGTAAATGAATCAGAACTAGATGAAATTAAAAAGACCATGACTCTTTTTATGTTTAAGTTCAGTAAGAAGAAAAAAGAAAGATAAATTGACCCCATACTTATGTTTAATCTGCCCAAAACTTCAGCTGAAATGGTGATAACAGGAGTCATCGGTCCCTGTTCTAGTTACCAAATGCCGGACAAAAAACTGCCCCAACTGCACCTGTGAGTCATGTGTTGAAGCAGGGCTTGGCTTGAGAATTCTGTTCCACGAGGCATTAGTGAAGCCAGCATTCATCTGGCAGGTAGGGTAGTCTAGAGGGTACAAGATGGCTTCTTCATATGTCTGATATCTTGACTAGAAGACTAGGCTAAACAGGGACTACTGACCAGAACACCCACGCCTGGCCTATCAGTGTAATTCAGGCTAGCTAGTCTTCTTACATGGCAACAGGGCTCCATGGACAAATATCCTGGTGAACAGGACAGAGGCTGCCTGGTCTTCTATGACTTAGCCTTGAAATTCACATAGCAACACTTCTTCTATACTTACTGATCAAAGCAGTCATGAGTCCACCCCAAGCCGGGTGTGGTGGCACATGCTTGTAATCCCAGTACTTGGGAGGCTGAGACAGGAGGATCCGGGTTCGCAGCCAGCCTCAGCTACTTAGTGAGGCCCTCTGCAACTTTGTGGGACCCGGTTTCAAAATAAAGGATAAAAAATAGGGCCGGGGATGTAGCTCGGAGGTAGAATGCCCCTGGGTTCAATCCCCAGTACCGAGCAAAAAAAAAAAAAAAAAAAAGAGTCCACCCAAGATTCAAAAGGAGGGAATTTCAACCCCACTCTCATGAAAAATGTCAAAAATTTTGTGATAATTTTTATAGTCCTATTGGAAGACTCTTTAAATAAACATTGTATAGGTCATGGGCCCTGGCTCTAGTAAGGACCATGCATAAAAAGAAGAAAGAGTACAAATGACCTGATATTGCTGGGAACACATCTGAACTGGGAGTAGGAAAAGGAAATGTTTTGCTACTGGTTCCTAGACTTGCCTATGAACCACTCTGAAAACTCTAAACAATCAAAATTATCCTACCATGAAAATTTGGGGGGGGGGGGAGGACGGGCAGTAGTGGTTTGCAAGGGATTGAAAGAGGAGGTAAGGCAGAGAATCTTCATTTTCTAAGCCTGTAGTCAGTGGACATTAAGTATCTTTTTGTTACTGGGACTAATAAAATAATGATCCTTTATATTTATTTATATGATGCTTATAATTTTGAAAAGCTTTCATAAAGTTTGTCTCATTTAATCTTGATAATAATCCTGTAGGATAATTATGAGCACCCCCACCATAAAGATGAAGAGAGTGATCCTCAAAGTCAGTGACTTAATTGCCAAGGTTACAAAAGGATTCTAACAAGTATCAGGGCTAGTTAAAACCCCAAGTCCAGGACTCCAAAGTGTGGGACAGATACCTTATTACAATCATCAACTGGATTTGGGAATTTAAGTCCCATGTATTCTTGGTGACATATGCTCAAAATCAAGCAAAGAAAGAAAATTTAACAATATAAAAAGAAATATGAATCTGCAGAGCATGGTGGAGCACACCTGTAATCCCAGTAATTGGGAGGCTGGGACAGGAGGATCACAGGTTCGAGGTCAGCCTCAGCAACTTAGTGAGACCCTGTTTCAAAATTTAAAAACAAAACAGGGCTGGGAGTATAGCTCAGGGGTAGAGTACCCTGGATTCAATTGCCAGTACCAAAAAAAAAAGATAAAAAGAAACAGGAATCAAACTTTTGGTTAGCTCTGTAGTAACATTAAGGCACAAGAGTTGAGTGATTCAGTTTACAAACTTCCCCTAAGCAACAATACCATGGAGCAGAGAACCAGGGACTTTCCTAACTACAAGTCATTGTAAGATCCTGACTCTCATCTATAACACAGTACAATTACATTCTCTTTCATGGAAAAAAAGAAAGAAAGAAAAAGATAAAGAAAAGGAAACAATCATTTTAGTTTTGAACATAAAGAATATTCCATATTCATTATATTCAATGCATGTGCCTTGAAAATAATCAAGCAATATACAGAGGTGTAGAAACTGTCTTTCTCTCCTCCCCACCCCTCATCCCTACACCGTGCTATGTATCCCTGCAGTTTGGTGTACAAGTTTACCTACACACACACAGACACAGACACACACACACACACACACACTCATACATTTGAAATAAATCATATTATCCTAACCATATCATTCCACAATTTGCTTTTCTTAAAATCTGTGTTACTGCACAGTATTACATATGACTGAGCAATCATTCATTGGAAGGATATTTTTTATTTCATCTAATTTCTTATTTCTACATTTAATTTTTATAAATAATACCTGCACATGTTTTTAAAACCCAGACTGAGCCAGGCATGGTAGCACACACCCCTAATCCCAGTACTTGGGAGGCTGAGACAGGAGGATCGCAGATTCAAGGACAGCGTCAGCAGTATATGGAGACACTCAGCAAACTAGCAAGACCCTGTTTCCAAACAAAAAATAAAAAGGGCTGGAGGTATAGCTTGGAGGTAGAATGCCCCTGGGTTCAATCCCCAGTACCACACACATATACATACACACACAAATCAGACTGTACCAAGGTTAGTAAAATGAAAAACAAAAATCTCTTACCACCTATCTCTGCCATCCCCACCACTTCCATCTCCATTACCCAGAGTTGTTGCTATTGTTTTTTGGGGGGTTGTTGTTGTTTTGTGGTGCTGGGGATCAAACCCAGGGCCTTGTTCATGCTAGGTAAGCACTCTTCTACTGAGCTACACCTCTACCCCTACCCAGAAGTTTTATTAACAATTTCTGTTTTCAAGTTCTACTGTTGATTACCATCACATATGTGTATATATTTATAACTCTTCTCCTTGATTTATTTATTTTAATAGATATTATCTATGACTCATCACAAATAAAAATTAGAAATGTTTAGTTTAAATTAGCAAGTTCAACACAAAATGATCACTAACTCCTCAATACCTTATTTTAAAAAACTAGGGATACGTTTATTTGGCCTAAATCATGTTCAGCACATAGCACAATGTCTGGTATGCAGACTCTTAAGGAATATTGGATGGATGGATGGATGGATGGATGGATGGATGGATGGATGTTTTTTTTAAATACAAAGACAACACACCTGAGTTCTGTTGGAAGTCCAACATGACATTAAGAGACCATTGGCTAAAATGGGTAAACAGTTATAACTGGCTGCTCATCCAGAGTAGAAAAGTGGGAATATGACATGCATATACTCCCTACACCAAGTGTAAGAAAGGATGACATGTCAGAGTGCAGAGATGATGGGCACTGGGCTCAGACAAACCTGATGCAAATAAATCTTGATTCAAATGTTTCCTAATGTGTGACTTTGAACAAATTTATAAAATTTCATTTCTCCCATGTACAAAATGGTAATAACAGTGCCTATTCTTCAGGATTGTTGTAAGGTGCAAGTTAAATAATGTATGTAAGTTTCCTAGCACAGTGAATTCAAAGTATTATAATTTTTATTACATGACAATATTTATTATTACTTAAAAAGATCTAAAGGGAACTGGGAAGTTATAGTCCACTTGTGAAATAGGCAGGCTAACCACTTCAATAAAATTAATTTCAGAGAAGGATGGTGTCTTTAAGAAGTAAATTGCACAGATTAATTTTGAGGAAGTAAGTAGTATATAGATAAAGAACTGCATAACATTATCCTCCTAGAGACCTTAAGAAACCTTTGAGAAGTTTACAAAGGAGAGGCTGGCAGTAAAAATTGTATGAGATTGGAATGTTTTGTGAGGCAATAAGGAACTAGCTCAGAAGCAAAAACAATGGGTGGGCCTATTGATTACTAAAGGACAAGAGGACCCAAGTGACAGCCTGGGAAGGCAGCAGATTATGGGGATGTGGTTTCCACATTTCTAATTCTGC
The DNA here is from genome assembly GCA_004027185.1 of Glis glis. Lineage (NCBI taxonomy): Eukaryota > Metazoa > Chordata > Mammalia > Rodentia > Gliridae > Glis > Glis glis. Next base: position 11,205 of record PVJS01005956.1, on the reverse strand, counting down.
TTTTCTGAACCAAAAAAGTGCAGCTCTCATCAGGAAGGTGGAGTCCTGTGTGCTCGGGGAATGTGGGCAAGTGGTACTGGGGCATCTGGGAACCATAAAGTTGCCTTCAATGAGAGGAAGTGTGGGGGGTGGGGGCACTAACGTCACTCCAGCAGGGGCTGGGTCAGGCCCTGTGCCAGGGACTTATCTCATTGAAATCACCACAACCTAGTGACACTAGTCATTACCTCTGTTTGACACAGAAGGAAACTGAGACTTGAAGAGATCTCGTAATGCGTCCAAACGCAGTCTGCTAGTAAGGAGAGGAACTGTCATGAGCATCGATGCCCAGCCAATAGGCTGAGGCCTACTGGGTGCTCCTTGAGCACCTGCTACGCACCAGGTACTGTGCCACATGCAGGACATGGAGTGGCAAGCAAAGACGGATAACCCCTGCTCTCGTGGAGCTAAGAGACTAAGGGGAATTAGAGGCAGCCATTAGTCTAATAATGCCACTAATGAAGATTAAATTACAAAGTGAGAAATGAATGTATGGAACCAAGGGACTCATCTAGACTTGAGGCAGGATGGGTGTCATGGGGAGGAGCAGCTCTGGAGCTTACTAGAATTAAACAGATAAAGGGGTGATGAAGAAGCATTCCAAATAATTAACTGATTAACATGAAAGGGTTATTGTCAAAGCCCCAAACAGCATGAATTTAGTGTGGCTACAGCTCACAGGGCAGAGGCAGCGTGCACAGAGGCACAGCCATCTCCATTTTGAAAGGTCCAAGGTATCTTAACAGGAGCCTCTGAGAGGCTTGAGCAGCCAGATGCAGAATACTTGGGGAGGGGGTCCCCAGTTATAATCCCACCTAAACGAAGACAGTTGGGGGATATCAACATTGTTGCCTGAATAGTATTTTGGGAATACTATGGATTAATGCAACCAAGTAAAGAACCTGAATCTCCAAACATCTGTGATAGGAGGGCTTTCACTGACACAGGTATAAGTGATCTGGAGGAAAGAATGAGCAACAAGATCTCTTAACTGCACGTCTGAATAGTGATGGGTCTAGATCTGGGCCAGCAAACTACAGCCCTGGCGCCAAATCCAGCCCCTGCCTGTTTTGTTCAGCCTGCAAACTAGGAATAATTTTAATATTTTATATGGCTGGAAAAAATAGAAAGATTATATGAAAAGTAAAAATTATATGAAATCCACATCCCAGTTTCTATAAATAAGGTTTTATTTTGACATAGTGACTTTCATTGGTTTACTAACTTCTTTTTTTTTATTTTTTTGGTACTGGGGATGGAACCTAGGGGCATTCTAACTCCGAGCTACACCCCCAGCCCTTTTTATTCTTTATTTTGAAACAGGGACTCACTAAGTTGCGGAGGGCCTCACTAAGTAGCTGAGGCTGGCCGCGAACCCGGATCTCGGGTCTCAGCCTCCCAAGTACTGGGATTACAAGCGTGCGCCACCACGCCCGGCTCATTGGTTTACTAACTTCCATGACTGCTTTCACACTACAGTGGCAGAGTCACAGTCACCAATAATTATTAATTTTCTGGCCTTTTACAGAAGTTTGCCAAGCCCTGAGTTAGATAATCAGAAGAGCCTAGAAATCTGACCATGGGAATAGACAACTGACAAATGAGCTTTCATGGGAACAAGTGAAAAGTAATGCACTTTGTGATAAAAAATATCCTATGTATAAAATGAAGACAGGACTCTGAGCTTTGAGGTCACAACTCAGAACTAAACACAACTGGAGGACTAACGGCAGCTGGGGCAATATTATGTGAATTTTCTGTCCTAGATCATAACAATCAGTATACAATAGATGTTCGGAGGTAGAATGCCCCTGGGTTCAATCCCCAGATCCACAAAAAAAAAAAAAAAGAAAGATGGGGTTGGCTATCTGCAGTCTTCATCTGATGGGGGCTTGGAGGAAAATGTTCAGGAAGACTAAACTAAAATTTAACTGAGAATAAAGGACACATTATTTTGTACTCTCACTTTTCAAATTACATATTGCAAGGCACAGCGGCAAGCACCTATAATCCCAATCCCAGCTACTGAGGAGGCCGAGGTGGGAGGATTGTTTGAGCCCAGGAGTGGGAGGCCAGTTTGGGCAACATACCAAGACCCCATCTCAGAAAAAAAAATGCCTATAGAAGTTATCAGTCTGCATTTAAAACCTAGGGGAAATTTTATGATAAAGATCTAGAATTCGTAATGTGTATGCAGGGCTACGAGGGAATGAGATGCCATCTCTACTTTCTAGTATTCTCTGCAGCTCCACTGCTGGGTTTCATGACGGACATATTGTGGTGAGTAAACTATTCCATGAACACAGACAGGACATGTTTGTGTGTTTCCACAATGTCAGAATTTATTGAATAACAATAAACTCACAAATGACATCACCTTTCACCTGCTTTAATTCACCAAAATACTCAGGGTTCACTTGGTGTCATGACTGAGGCAATCACAAGTTCTTTTAATTCATTCCAATCTGAATTACTAATATCTATAACACTCAAGCCACACATCACACTACACACTGATATATAGGTTACAGAATTGCTAAGAAAGGGTTAGCAGTGGTCAGGGGTTTCCAGTGGCCCACCAGAGAAGGGCAGAGAGCAGACAAATGCAAAGGAGTCACTGCAGGTGGTCGGTGGAGCTGTTCTGGGCCCAGAACTTGTTCTAGGGGTGGGTCTAGAAGTTTCAAAGTGGACCACCTAAAGCAGGGAGATGCTGAGCTGACCCCCTCCCTACTCCACAGTCAGGAGTTCGTCCAGGGTTCTAGTAAGATGACAGGTCATGCAGGGTCAGTGTGTGCTGCGGTGCTGCCATTTCAGTGCCTCTCCTTTCGTGTTGAGGTGAGGAAGTTGCATCATGCAGTGGTCTGGTGTGTCTGATAAGCTCACAGCCCTGCTTTCCCTGTCATGGGTTTCACACTCCCATGAATCCGTGTGCTTCTGATTTAATGTGATACGTTCACAGGTGGTCATTTTCTATTAATTTATTGATTTTTGCCTTACGACTGCACTGTGCAGTTGGGGGTTATTCTTTTTGATAAGTTCTGTTTGCCCAACATCTGGTGGTTATCTACCTGCTTGAACTAACAAGTTACCAAGTCATTCTGCCTTAGCACTTGTACTCAAAATGGAGTAACTAAGGCAAGCTACTGCTAGGCGCAGCCTGAAAGCTGTTCTGTATAATATGGAATAACTCAGAACGGGACCCAGCCTGCTCTCCACAGGTATGTTAGGCATTTAAATACTATTAGTTGAAGAAAAGAAGGCAGAGAGGTATTGCGGGCTCTAGCGGACACTGCTCGCTCCATAGTACACAGAAGGTCGCTGCTCAAGGCAGCTTCCTGACAATAGTCTTCTCGCACGATAATGACACGAAGTCTGATAATAATTTTGAGAGTATACTTAATAATTGGGGGAGTCGGGGAGGAGATAGAGATGACAATTCTCCTGGCCTTCTGTAGCCAGGGCCCTTCTTATATTACGGGTTCAAAAAAACAAATGAGAAGATCACAGTTAAGATCAGGGAGTGGCAATCACAAGTTAAGACCAAGGAGTGGCAAGGTGAATGTTTCAAGGAGAATAAGAGGTCATCAAGGTCCAGCTTTCGGTCCCACCCGGTCCAAGAAAGCTTGTCTGCGTGCGGACAATTTCCACTTAGCATGTACTGTGTACATGGTTAAGCTGGTCCGAAATTGTGACCTCATTGCATGGGCTAAGATGGCTTCCAACAGAGAGGAAGGGAGGGAGGGAGGGAGGGAGAAGAAAAGGGGAGGAGGGAAAAGGAAAGAAGGAATGAGGGAGGGGAAGGTAGGGAGTGATGAAGGAGACTGAGCAGAACCCTCAAGGGTGGCCAAACAGGAGTTAGCTAGATGCTGAGGACAACTTGGAATGCCCCCCCCACAGGAAAACTGGAGCAACCTGAAACAATGTCCTTTAAAACTGCTCACCTTTGCTCTGGCTCTGAGTTAACTTAGCTTCTGATAACCCCTGTTCCCTGAAAGTGGCTTCCAGGGAGATAGAAAAAGTATATTCCTCAAGATAATTAAGATGTCAATCACAACAGTAATTTACTCAGCTTCTGCAGACAGTAATTTAGCATACGTTGTCTTCCCCAGCCTGGTCCACAAGCGCCAATCAGCACACCTGTAAAGTTGCAGAACCGACCTGGGACCTCCATGGCTCTAATAGGACCCAGGTGCCATGGGCATCCTGCCTGAAGGTGGCTGGCAGGACACTTGTGTGACACTTCTGACCTCTTCCATTTCAATGTAACAGGAGTCACGTCTAGAGTTCCCTGAGGACACCCAGCCCAGTGTGCTGCAGGGCCCAAAAGAACCCTTGTTTTCAGGTATCTTTCCCAGGTAAGATTCTCTCCCCCACCAAGCAAAGACAGCCAATTTCAGAGTTCCAGAATCTATTCTTGTTGCCAGCTTAACTCATCCTAGTAAAATGAAAGTCCAAAGTCCCTGGAAACCCCAGCAGCCCCAAGCAAACCTGGTTGGCCACCTGCCAGATAGGCTTCATTGTATATACAATGGACCTCTTATCCTGCTGTTCCCAGGCCTCACCTTGGCCTGCTCCAGAGCTTCTGCTGCCCCATGCCTGCTACTCAGAATGCTCAGAGCTGCTGCTTCTGGGTGAAGACAGGGGACAGCATGGGCTGGATGGGTCACTGGGGACAGGATTAGAATCAGAGCAGAGCAGGAGACTAAGGAGAAGGGGTTCTCAAGGAACCTTAGCTGTTGGATCTTGGTTCTAAACTTCCATTTTTAATCTAGTGCCTGTATGTATTTCTGTGCATCAGAGGAGGATTAAACAGTCCCTGGTACAAGGAAAATTTTCAGCATTTACATTGTGTGGAGATACGGAAAACTACCAAAAGGAAGGCTGCCTTAAGCCTATTTGTGAGTAGAATGTAAATTATTAAAATATAAATAACAAAGAGGAAAGCAAAAATTTTATCAGTATAAAATAGCTGTAATAATTACAGTAATTTATGTCTAATTATCACCCGGGCATAGTGATGATGAAGCATTATTGTGTAGTATAAACAATACACTAAGATCTTTGTGATTAGGGTAGTAAATCCTGCTCAGTCATGTGTGGCTCTGCAGTAATCTTAAAACTATTAAAGGTAACTTGGGTTTGGTTTAGTCTTGGGGTGTTTTTGTTTTTGCTTCAGGAAACACAGGCAGTTAAACAGCAGGTGAACTTGTTACATTTGATTCGGGGAGAACCAACATAAAGATACTTTTTTGGAAAAAAATTAATGCCACCTTTATTTATAAAGGAATTCTGGGAAAAGCTCAAAGCACTTTTCAGATTTTAATCTAAGTAATCCTCACACTAACCTCTAGAGTGAGTTTACACAATGGCATTCATTGTTTAAGTCCACCGTTGTTAGAGGCCACAAAAGAGTTGCTGTGTCTGAAGTTGCTTCTTTGTCCAGGCTTAATTCATAAATGTTATAATGTTCTTTGAAACAGATCAGGTATAAATATAAACCAGTAGTGATTTAATAATCACCAATCATTATGAGACACATTGATCTCACCACTAAGAATGTATTAGAAATGACCTCTACACACCAACTTTTTTAAAAAAGAAACATTTATGTTAGAAGGGAATTTAAAGTTATGGGTAAATGATTAAAATACTTTCATATATTAATCTATGGCTATTTACAGGGCTCTTACTATGAATATGATATTAGATGCTAGGAATACAAAACAATTTAGGATGGAAATGAGGTAATGGGCCCAGCATGGTGGTGCATGCCTTTGGAGGCTGAGACAGCAGAATCACAGGTTTGAGGACAGCCTCAGCCACTTAGCGAGACCCTCAGCAAATTAGCAAGACCCTGTTTCAAAATAAAATAGGGGCTGGGGGTGTAGCTCAGAGGTAGAATGACCCCTGGGTCCAATCCCTAGTAACCAAAAAAAAGAAGGAGGAGGAGGAGGAGGAGGAGGAG